>PVIY010023216.1:0-39628 GCA_004026745.1 Myrmecophaga tridactyla | reverse complement strand
TAATATGAAGCGCACAAATATACGTGTTGTGGGTGTCCCAGAAGGAGAAGAGAAGGGAAAAGGAGGAGAAAAACTAATGGAAGAAATTATCACTGAAAATTTCCCAACTCTTACAAAAGACCTAAAATTACAGATCCAAGAAGTGCAGTGTACCCCAAAGAGAATAAATCCAAATAGACGTTCTCCAAGACACTTACTATTCAGAATGTCAGAGGTCAAAGAGAAAGAGAGGATCTTGAAAGCAGCAAGAGTAAAGCAATCCATCACATACAAGGGAAACCCAATAAGACTATGTGTAGATTTCTCAGCAGAAACCATGGAGGCGAGAAGACAGTGGGATGATATATTTAAATTACTAAAAGAGAAAAAGTGCCAACCAAGAATTCTATACCCAGCAAAATTGTCCTTCAAAAATGAGGGAGAAATTAAAACATTTTCAGACAAAAAGTCACTGAGAGAATTTGTGACCAAGAGACCAGCTCTGCAAGAAATACTAAAGGGAGTGCTAGAGACAGATACGAAAAGACAGAAGAGAGAGGTGTGGAGAAGAGTGTAGAAAGAAGGAAAATTAGATATGACACATAAAATACAAAAGGCAAAATGGTAGAGGAAAGTACTACCCAAACAGTAATAACACTAAATGTTAATGGATTGAACTCCCCTATCAAAAGACATAGACTGGCAGAATGGAGTAAAGGTGGGCACTGAACTACTCCAAAGGTCCTTTCAATTCTGATATCCTGTGACTCCAAGGTTGAGTCTCATTCTGAGGGTCTGTAACAGAGTGGTGACAGTGACTACCTCCTGTATTAGTTATCTATTGCTGCACAACAAATTACCCCAAAGTTTAACAACTTAAAAAAGCAAACATTAATTATGTTACAGTTTCTCTGCATCTGAAATACAGGAGCAACCTCACTGTGTGGTTCTGGCTCAGGGTCTCTCATGAGAGTGTGGGCAGGCTGTTTACTGGGAGGGGGTGCAATGTTCTAGGGGTAGAGGATCCCTTTCCAAGTTCACTCACATGGTTATTCATAGGCCTCAGTTTCTCACTGGCTGTTGGCTGGAGGCTTCAGTTACTTGCCACATTCCTCTCTCCATAGGTGTGCTCACCACATGATATCTTGTGTTCCCCAGACTGAGAGGTCCAAGAAAAAGGAAGCAAGGAAAAGTTCCAATGCCTTTGGTGGCCTCATCCTAGAATCACATACTATCACTTGCACCTTATATTCTTTAGACGCATACACTTAGCCAAGCCACAGTCAAAAAGAGGAATTAAGCTCTACCTCTTGAAGGAAAGAGTATCAAAAAATTACTGGCCATCTTTTAAAATCATTATACTTCACATTCCAAAGGGAAAACAATGAATAAGGGTAAATTCAAGGCACACACACACAAAAATTCTTAACCTGGGAAGAAGCATATCCAGTGGTTATGAGCATAGGCTTTGACACCAAAGAACCTTGGATTTGAAGCCCAGATCAGTCACTTAACAGACATGCAACCTTGAGCAAGTCCCTTAACCTCTCTGAGGTTTAGTGTCCATATTCTTGTTTATAAAGTGATGGCAATAATAATTTCCTCCTATGTTATTGCTTATACAGTGAAAAGATATTTCTAAAATTAATGGACTATGTGACTAGTCATTAAAAGGTGGTTATTATATGCTGCTCAATCCCATGTAATCCTTATGCATGTTTAGCAACAATAGGACTTTACTGGGGAGGAAGAATGTGAGGCACTGGAAGAAATGCAGGAACATTTCTTATCCGAAATAAAACTAGAAAATCAGGAGTAATAGGCACCATAATTTTTGGTAGTGGTGGTAATTGCAGCTGCGAAAACAAGATTTGCTATCATTACTGTGTATACATTTTTTCTATTGGTAATGAAATTCATGTTGTTTAAATATCACAATAAGGTGTGGCAATAGTTTCCTATTACTGTTAGAAGAAATTGCCACACCCTTAATGGCTTAAAACAACATGCATTTCTTATCTCTTAGTTTCTATAGGTTAGAAGTCTGGGCACAGGTCTCACCGGAATAAATCCAGCCTTCCTTACTAGAGATTCTGAAAAAGAATCCAATTTCAAGCTCATTCAGGTATTGGCTGAATTTAGTTCATTGAGAATATAGGACTGAAGTCCTCATTTCCTTGCTGGCTGCCAGATGGGGTATCCTTGTCCTTTAGAGGTCTTTCTTGAGTCCTCACACATGGTTCCCTAAATCTCAGAACCAACAACAGCACATCACATCCTTTCCACATTTGGATCTCTCTGACTTCCCCTTCTGCCACATCTCTTCTGGCTCCCTCTCTCCCTGCCAGAGAAAATTTTCTGCTTTTACACATGTGATAAGGTTGGACTCACCTGGATAATCCAGAGTAATCTCCCTGTAACCCTTATGGTCTGTAATCTTAATTGCATCTACAAATTTCCTTTTGTCATGTAATCCAACCTATCTAGAGGGACCAGGGACTGGATGTGGACATCTTTGGGTGGCTATGATTCAGTCCACTATGAGGGCTAGGTAATAAAACAACTGCCCCGATCCATGATAGAGAAAATAGATTATCAACAGGATATAACAAACCAAGAGTCCTAACCACAGGGTTTGGATTCAGGGACAGGACACAGGACCCTGAAAAAAACTGACAAGAACACTTTGGGATCCCAGTTTGAGAGAGGACTAGCAGATAAGCAAACCAGGCAGATATTCTGGACTAGGCCAACTAGATAGGAAACTAGCTCCTGGAATGAGCATTAGATGGATGCAAGATTCCCGGCACAAGGCAGTAACCCAGTAACTCAGCCCGTGGGATCAAAGCAGATCTAGAGAAAGGCTGGCTAAACGTTGGGTCTGCTGGGCAACTGGGTTAGGAATTCTTAAGAATTTCCTGACCAAGAAGAGGGTGGTTGAATTTGTGAATGGACTTCCAGTGTCTCTAGCTGGGAAACTTTTGGGTTTGATGGGGCAGATTTAAGAAAGCCCTCACAGTCCTCTCACATGTCCACAACATGAAAGCCCATCATAGGGAGGAGAGGAGACATAATTCGCAAGAAGCCTTTTCTTAAAAATATTAGGCCTCTGCATATATTCTAAAATAAAGAGATGAAAGAATCATCTAATTACTTAATGGAGTTGTCCATTTGCTTTCTTTGTCCTTAATTTGTGTCTGTGTTCTTTATTTTTAAAGCTAGACTGGTTCTGGACCAGACCCAATATCCCTTGAGCCTGATGAGATGCTAATTACAATGTTCAAAGTTATTGACATAAGAAATGCAAAGCTCATAAGTGTGGTAGATGGAGCCATGTGCCCCAACAAAAGACATGTTCATAATCTTTATCCATGTTCCTGTGGGTGTGAACCTATTTATAAATAGGAACCTTTGACAATGTGTTACCAGTTAAGGTGAGCCATATTACTGGACGTTTTACACAGACTGCAGGAAGCTACAGGAAGAAACCAGACAAGCAGGCCCAGAAGGAGACCAAGAACACGGCCATGTGATGGAGGACTACCATCACCAAGCACTACTGACCCAGGAGAAAGAATGTCCTGCCCAATACCTTGATTTGTGGCTTTCTGGCCTCTAAACACATGAGCCAATAAATTCTTGTGGTTTAAATGTTTTTCATAGCAGCCTGGCAAACCAAGACACTAAGTCAACAGAAAATATAAGCGTCAGCAGAGCCCCCCCGGAGCATGTCAACTTGGGGTAATGAGTCTAGGTCCCAAGACTCAAGACAGACAGTGGCAGGTAGGAGGTGAGGAAGAGAGCTCACAGCCTGCACAGAGGAAAAGATTAAAAGGAAATCCCATCTCCTAATATCCTCTCCCCTATCACCAAATACAAAGGGAGGCAATAATTTTGGTTTTCAAAAACAAAAGTACTTTAATTCAAGGTGTTAATAATAGGGTGGTATATGGGAACTCTGTATTCTTTGCATGATTTTTCTGTAAACTTACAACCTCTCTAATAGTGATAATAATAAATACTAGTGCTTGTTACTTTCCATACTCTCCACTCCCATCCCCTTCACCACCGTAAGGCAGCTTTTTCTTCTGTCTTCTCTTTTCCTCCCCCATTCCCACCCCACCATGGTTCTGCCAATATCTGGGTACAAATGTTGAATCTTTCTGTTTCAATGGTAATAGATGCCCCTGTATGTTTATTTTAATTAGATTTTTCCAGAGCAAGTCCAGTACAGGTCAGAGGGAGATAGCCTTATGATGTGATAGGCTCTGGACCCCTATACGTTTGAGATGGCCCTCAGAACCCCCATGTGAGATGTATTTAGCAATCATCTGAAGTGGCAAATCTGGCTATAATTGTCCAAATCCAACAGCCTTTTGTGTGGCTTTCCTCTGCTTGACAGCTGTAAGAGGTAGATAGAAATGAAGCCCAAAGCACTGGAGTCCCATGGAACTTGGATGAACAGAGCTGGTGAGGTTTTCAGAAAGTTCTGTGAAAAGGTTCTCTGCTTTGCTCAATTCTAGAAACGAAGCTCTTTTGCGGCTTGTTGAAATTGTCTCCCTAATTGGCAGTTGTTGAATCTAGCACAAGACCAAGATCCTCATCCAGCCCTGCCAGGAGTTTGCTGTGTGACCTCTTGCAGGTCACTCCATCCTTCTGGAACCCAATGCCTTCTACTGCAAACTGAGGAGTTTGGGTTCCCTAAAGTTTCTTCCAGGTCAATGAACCTCAGAGCCTGGCACCTCAGGCACATTGAATTATGTACTCCAATTTAGATATATTCTTAATCTTAATTAGCACTCCTGTGGGTGTGAACCCACTGTACATAGAAACTGTTGGAGGTATCATTTTTAGTTAAGGTGTATCCCAACTGTCTGAGGGTGGGTCTTAACCTGGATTACTGGAGGCCTTGTAAACCAGAAAGTCACAGGCAAGAGAAAGGACAGGACATCACCATGTGACAGGAAGTAGATTATACAAGTCAAAGAACCCCAAAGATTGGGGTAAGCCAGCACCAAAACACTACCAACCCCTAGAATGAGCATGGTCCTGCCAACGCCTTGATTTGGACTTCCAACCTCAAAACCGTGAGCCAATAAATTCCTGTTATTAAGCCAAAACCCATTGTGTGATACTGTCCTAGCAGCCTGGGAAAACTCAAACACCAATCCTTGACAAAATGATTGATTTTTAATGACCTCTGGAAAATAAAAGAAATTTACCTCTAAACCCACAAACGAACGCTGTGGAAAGACTTATTCTCTCCATCCTCCTTCCTCTTATTTCCAACATAGGATCCATAATACGCTTAACATGATAGAATATAATTTTACAAAGTGTATATTTCCATCCCTATCTAGACAGTAAACTCTCAAACTCAACGATGGTGTCATAACTCTTTTGTATCCCCACATCATTTAACATGGTATAGGGCTGTGATTCCCAAACTGCATATCACAATGAAAAATACAGATGCCAAACTATTGAGTTCAAGAAGCTAAAAGGGTAAGAACTGTGTTTTTCAAAAACATCCCGGGTGATTCTAGCATACCATAGAAACCACTGGTAGAGTAACACATGCAGTAAGTACTCAATTTTTTGAAAGAACATTAAAACCGACCTGTCTAGTAGGCCCAATTAGAACAAAAAAGAGAGACGGAACATCCCCTTGTGATAAAATTAAGAAATTATGTAGCTGTCTAGGCCCAAAAAAGGGGAGCTTTACCTGGCTGTCTTCCTATCTTCCTCATTATAAGTTTAGTTTTTTTCTGGAATGACTTTATTTGCCCTTCAGGAAAATAATTATTATTTATGGAGTGATGAGTACACTAAATAAAGAACATGGTACAGTCAGATTCCTATACCAGTTTTAAGGGACGAGACAGGGGGATTCGGCTGTTAAAGGCATAAGGCAGTCATAAGGGTATGCTGGAAAGATAAAGCTATTTGTGCCCCTGATCATCACACTTTAGTCATACACATTTTCTAGATTCCAGAATGCAATAATGTGAGGGCTAGGGAAGGACTGGAAGTCAGAGACAGGAAGAAAAAGAGGACAGGATGGAAAGAATTCTTATATAACTTTTTTTTTCATCTCTTTTCCTGAGCCTATGCTAGAGAAAGGAGTCATCCTTGGCACTTAGCCCTCGGCCTATTAATATTGATAATAGTACCCTTGATCTAGATGAGACAGTTCATAACACAGACAAGAGATATCACATCAGTCACTTTAGCTCTTTTCTTTCTCCATGACAGGAGTGTGATTGCTACACAAAGAAAAGGGAAATGCAGCAGCCAGCTGCAGAGGCAGGGAGGAGGCTGGGAGGAAAGGGAATGTCTTTTGGTTGTGATCAAGACATTTCAAATCAGGAGAATGAGATATAAATGTCAGAATGGCCATTTGCTCACATCTTGATGGCCTACCGGTCTTCAGAAGCAGACAGAGAACAGCTACCAGGGGGTTGAGGGTGGCAGGAAGCTAGTGGCCAAAGCTCAATTCCCAGAGCCATCATGGGGTGACCCTGCACTAAGGGAAGGGAGAAATTCTGAACTGCAGTGCTATGAAATGGGCCAACAGAGACAACCTCAATAAACTCAGTAGGTCTCCAACTTCAGTACACCTCATAATCCCATGGGGATCGTTCAAACTTCAGACTCCTACATCCCACCCATAAAGATTTTTGCCCTACCCCTAATCTGGACTCCAACTCCTGCAGTTCCAGCAGATGAAGAGAAGCTGGGTTCTCCTTCTGCTCTGCTAATGTATTCTTAGAATTGGCACCAGGTCTATGTCTTGGCCTCCTTACAGGCATGTCAGCCATGGCTCATTGTCCTTTAACTAACAGTGCTATAGTAGATCTCTATCAGGGCCAAGTTGACCCAGAAAGTTAGATTATAGTTAAGTCCACACTGGCAAGAGCTGTGTTCATTGTTCTGAAATGGTTGACTAACCTGGGCTGGCCTATGGGGAAATTCAGCCCTGGGTAAGTTTCAAGAAGGCTCCTGATACCTGAGAACTCCCTGAAAATGTGACCAGGATTAGATTACTCCCTTTGAGCTATTCAGGTCAGATTTCCAGATACAGGAAAGGCTTTCTGGGGATAAGGCTTCAAATGGCCTACCCCATCAAATGCAGTGCTCTACTTTGAAGCATCACACTTTCCTGCAAAAAAGATAGTGAGTGTATATGTGTGTGAGAGAAAGAGTAGGGGTGTTTGTGTGTTTGAGTGCATCTGTATGAGTTTGTGTGTGAGTGGATGGGTGGGCGTGTGTGAAAGAGAGTGGGCGTGTATGAGTATGTGTGAGTGTATGGTTTGAGAAAGAGTGTGTGTGTGTCTGGGTGTGTGTGTGCAAGTGTGTGAATATGTGTATGGACTACAAGTGTAGGTCTATGGTATGCACTGGGGATATACAGCAGCAATGAAATTCCTGGATGGACATATTTGGTGATGACCAGGACTCTTCAGGGATTGTTACTTCCTTTTTTATTAACTTTTTTTTTTTGGTGGGGGTACATGGGCCAGGAATTGAACCCGGGCCTCCCATATGGCAGGTGAGCATTCTACCACTGAACCATGTTACTTCCTTTTATCTTCCTTATAGTGAAGGCAAGACCTTTACTTTATAAACCTTGGCTGAGCCTTCACCTATGTTAAGCACCATGGGCGATTCAAGGTCCCTTATTACTATCAGAATTTATAGGCTAGCTAGATAATTTTTCAGGATAGGACTGAATTTCACTTCATATTACTTTAATCCATTTTCAATCCATTTCACTCTACTCAGAACCCAAACCACTCCCATTCAATCAGTATTTATTGAGGCACTATTATGTGCTCAGTATTGTGGCAGATACTAGGGTATATATTAAAGAAACATAATAAATAGTTAGAAGCCAAGTTTATCATGCATAATGCCAATAGGAGAAGAGGATGAGACAAATTTATGATACCAATACTATGTATGTAACACTGGGTCTTTCTTCCCAACAACATTTTTTCTCAAACTAGAGTAATAAATAGGGTCATTGAAGGAAAAAAAAATTAGGGACCTCCCAGTTTGACTTAAAAATTTATAATGTTAAATATGTATTCACATCAAAATTGGTATAAATTTCTTAACTTAGAGCTAAATACCCAAGCAAATTATTAATACATATAAAAAAATCCTGAATAAAGCAATAACATTCAAATTAACAACACCAATTTATTGATACCGTTTGGCTGAAACCAAATTAGCAGTGTTGAGTTTAATAATAGAAAGTGACAGCCTCAGGTCTGTTTCTTTATTTAATGCGCATTGTAGCTTGACTTTCAAAATATTAATTCAGAGAGGGTCCATTTGTTTAAGAGTGCCATTCAAAAGTATATTAATGGTTTCAAGGTTTTGTCTGCTAGTTCAGAACAATTAGACCTCCTACTTAACCAAACTCTGCCAGCATGGAATTCTCAAATGCCTATTTCAATGATGGGTCATCTGATAGCATTGTAAAGTTGTCTAGTTCAGCTGAAGATAAGATTACTATTGTGAAGTTCTTGAGTCTGCATTCAATTTAATCTTATTAGTGCCCATATTAGGAGGAGAAAGAGTCTTCACTGTAAATTTACCACTATACTTACTTTAAATGAACTGCAAGTTGCAAGGTACAGTTGAAACACACAATAAAGCTGCTTGCTTATGAAACGGCAATGGTGCAGGCTCTTTTGCCTTTGGCATGCCTGCATCACTGTTAGGTACACAGTGACTCAGTTCTCCCACCTTGCTTCCTTATTTTGAAGTTCCAAGTTTCATTCAGACAGTTACTGAGATTCATTTGGCTTTCACTCAGTGCAAATAGGATTGGGCACAAAAGTATAAAGGCAAGCTCTAAAATAGTATGGAAATTTTGGTTAAAGAATTGTCATTCAAAAGACCCAGAATATTTTTTTTAGATTTTCACTAAAACAAAATTGAAAAAAAAAATTATTGTAAAGATATCACAACCTGACATAGCCCTCCATGCTGACCTTCCAGAGCCCCTATCTCACCACACCAGACTACACTCACAAGAATTAGGTCAATTTAAAGGGTAAGTTCCGTGTGGGAGGGGAAGGGATAAAGCTGAGCACTAAATAGGACCTTTCCAGACTCCAAAGGGACAGCATCCAAAACTTAATATTCCACATAAGTGCCCTCATTGGTGCACCCTCAGTTCCTAACCTGGCTTCCCTGACCTGGAATTACAAGTCTCCTTAAAGCAACTCATTTCATCAAACCTCTCAAGTTGGAATCTCCAGTTACCTTTCAGGAAAACAGAACCTCTGTCCACAGAAAATGACCTCAAAGCCTACTACCTCTCACTTCTCCCCATTAGTATATTTCCCAAGTCTAAACCACTCAGTCTGGAGGAGGATCCTAGGAATTCTCCTAATTATCAGTGATGGCCATAAAACCCCAAATCCCACAGAACCATGCAACAAGAACAGCTTTGGAATTTCTAGTTTCTCAGTAGGTTCAAAATGGATCCTTTCTGTCAGATTGGCTTTGTGATCTCTTACCTTAATGAGTAATAGTACATCTGTTCCTTTAACTGTTGGATCTGTTAAAACACACCCCCATACACAGGACACATATTACTTCTCAGCAGCAGTATCCTACATACAACTCCTATTTGTCTCATAAGTCCAAGGCGCCATCTTCATCCATGAGGTTGGAAAACCACCTTATTATGCAGAAAAGGGTTGGCTTTCTTTCCTTATTCCCCTTTGGGCTTACAGAATGAGAATGAGAAGACATATCCCTTAACAGCTGCTCCCCTAAGTACAAGAGAGGCTTTGAATTGACGATACTAAAGAGCACTCATCTAAATTCTCCACCAACGGCCATCACCCAATGAAGACTGACCTTTGAGGAAAGGGAAGACTGTGAAATTCACTGCCAATTACAAATATTAGACTTTCAAAACAGGCAGACATCAACATTTTCTAGAGTAACTAGGGAGGTTTCAAGGACAAGATTAGGGCTGAGTTATAGCTCTGCATAGGCATAATGGAGATGTGGGTAGAGACAGGTGGGGTGGGAAATAGAAGCCAGGGACCAGCATAGGAAAGGTACAGAGCCTGATATGGGCCAGAATGTATGAGGACAATCTAGCAGAAGGAAATAATGGGACATGGGACTGGATAACTAAGATGGGAAGATTATAGGACAACTAAAATACCAGTCTGAATTTAGGCTTCACCCAAAAGACCATGGGGAACCACTGAATATTTACAAGTAGAGAAGAATTTGCAAATGAAATATACTGGGGACAGACAAATTTGGCAGTGTGGGCAGGATGGATGATAAGACTGTAAACAAGTTAAGGAGTTGTCACAATAAGGCAGTTGATAAGGCCCTGATCATTAGACTTTAGCTCTATAAGGGCAGGTGCTGTGTCACACTGTAATAAACCCAAAGTCTACTAGTATGTCTCACATGAAATAGATGCTCACTTCCTTAACTATATAACTAAATAAAGTTTAGTTACCAGGAGGTATCAATAATGGAACCCAGGTAAGGATTACAAAAGTTCCTTCCCATATTCAGATAGATTTCACTCCCATACACATTTGAACCATGATCTTCTGGCCTCATTTTTATTAAAATGGATCACCAGGGAATCCCTCAGCACGTTCCCAGTCTACTCTCACCAACCTAGAAAGAGAGAAAGTGATGAAGGAAGAAGCAAGACTAATCACCCCCAGAATCTCAGGGGTGCCTTTGATTTCACATTCAATGTCAGTGCCAGTTATCTATTGCCACAATATTGCAGCATAACAAACAACCACTGAACTTCAGTGGAGTACAATAAACATTACTTTTGCTCATGAGCCAATGGATTCTGCTTATCTGATCTGGACTCAGCAGGGCTCAACTTTTTGACTGACAGGTCAGCTGGGGGCTGGCTGGTCTAGGGTATCCTCAGCTGCTATGTCTCAGCAATGCTCCATATGATCTCTCATCCTCCAACAAGCTCATCCAGGCTTGTTCTCATGGAGGCGGCTGGGGTTGAAGAGAAAGAGGAAAGAAAACAATCCTTTTGCATGTCTCTGCTTGCAACAAGTTTGTTCCTGTCTAATTGAGCACAGCAAGTCACATGTCCAAGCCAAAAGTAAGAGTGGCTAGGGACTACAGCGTTTCAGGGCAAAAGGCACAGATACAGAGAGGACATTGATAGAGGCCATGAATGATACCAATCTGTCACAGTGCCTAAAAGAGAGAAGGTGGAGATTAGATTCTAAGAACAATCAAGACTTTGGATTGAGGCCAGAATCAAGGAAGGAATTCTCCATGGTAGTGTTTGGAAGGAAGTAATAAAACTGGTCACCGGGAGAGATAAGCCTTTAATGTTAGAAGATGGAGCAGCCTCAAACTGACTCCATGGCTTATTTCTACCTTCTCCAAGCCTGTGAGTGATAAATACTTAGGCAATGGGCAGCCGAATCCCCTGGCTATTTTACTCCCCACTGTAGGTGATCACAACTTTATTTTTCCTCCAAACTGGATCACTTCCTTCAAATTCAGACATGATCTGTTCACCTTAAATAAACTTTCCCTTGACCTCATATGCCTCTCCAGCCGCTAGCATTCTTGAAATGTAAAAAGAGATGGAATAGATAGGAATCTACATATAGCTGTTCTTATGTAGTTGTTCTGTTCAAATTACCATGGTGAGATGTAAGTTGGGAGAAAAGGACTTGGCCATTACCAGCTGGAGACAGAAGACATGATCCTGACCTACCTGTGTCATTAGCAATGACTGAGAATGATAAAATATAGGGCCATCATACAGCCTGTTACGCTTGAAAATGGGACAAGACTCTATTATATTATTATATAGAATAATCCAATAAGCATGGAATGGCTGCAGCCTCCTCAAAATTTGACAAAGAGATTGGAGGGCTATTTCTTGAAGCCTAGAATGTTCTACTTCCCAAGAACAATTCCAGCTGAATGGGTGTTCCAAGAGCAGAATCATAAAAGGGCCCTTAGTTTCTCAGTGAGGCTGAGAAGGGGCAGAGGAACAACCTAGGGTGAGTTGACCCAGAGTGAAGGGGCTGGAGAAAAAACAGCACAAGATATGCCCAATAGCTAGGGGGAACTTAGCATATGAGGAAAGTGGGAGACAAGAGGATGGGAATGGATTCTTGGGAGGACTGCCAGTGCAGGAGAGCTCAGCTCAGAGAAACAGAGGAAGAGACAGAGAAGCCATAACCAGCAGAAAGCCCAGTGATGTGATGCCTGAAGAGATCATTATTCAGACTGATGGGGCTTCTGGCCTCCAGGACCCCTGTTCCATCCTAGGTCAGAGGATGAGAGCTGGTACCTGTGACCAAGGGGACCAAAGGAAATAGTTTGGCCTCGGCCTGGAGTGTTCAGGACTGATGGACTGCCAAGGATAATGATAATTTGAAGTCCCACAAGTTAATGAGGAAGAAGTGATGACAGAGGGTACCTGAAGTGGATTGCTCAGTGCCTAAATCTAGTCCACGCTGGAAAAGTGACACAGGCCTATGTAATTTACCTCATCTGAACAGTGTTTGTTCCCTATAATCCCTGCAATTTACGGTACCATTTAATTGTGGCTGCAAATTGGTGGCATGAGATGGGTAGGAAAAGAGACCATCAGAGAAGAGAGGAGAGGGGGAAGAACATGAATTCAAGTAAGGTGGCTAGGGGGCGTCTCTGACACCCTCCTCTGCCTTCTGTGTGAAGACAGAGAAAACTTTTGGTCACTTATCAGTGATAGAAAATCTATTATACGTTTCTATCCTTCCTTTGTGAACATAAGATTTGCCAAGAATAGAACTTACAGTTTGACTTGTTTTTAATTCCCCCCGTCCATTCCAAGAGTGGAAATAATGAATGCTGACACATATGATCACAGAAATACATTTGTAAGGCAGCGGGCCAGTGATTCTGACCTTACTATTGCTCAACTCAAATCAATTGCACTAATGTAATAAATGACAACACGCAAAGAATCCAACCCTTTAGCTGCTCTTCCATGGGCTCTGTGTGCCTTCCCCTAAGAAAAGAGTGCCATCTTGTGTAGAAACAGTGAAGTTCAGGATTTGCCAATATTTTTCAATTGGATAAAAATATTGTAAGTTTACAGAAAAATCATGCAGAAAGCACACGTTTCCCATATCCCCTTCACACACACTATTTTCCCTATTTTTAGCACTTTGCATGTGTGTAGTGCCTTTGTTACAACTTATGAAACAGTACTTTTTATAATTAGGCTATGAGTTATAGCCATAGTTCTATATTAGGGTTCATTGTCTGTGTTGTACAGTTCTATGGTTTTGTTTTTTATTTTCACTCTGGGGGCATATATACAGCCTAAAATTTCCCATTTTGACCACACTTATATGTACAATTCAGTGGTGTTAATTACATTCATAATGTTATGCTACCATCACCACCATCCATTACCAAAACTGTTTCATCGCTCCAAAGAGACACAATGTTCCAAACAGGCATTAACTCCCCATGCCTTACCTCCTCCCTGGATCCTGGTAAACTGTATTCTGGTTTCTAACACTATAAATTTATATGTTCTAATTATTTCATGAAGGTGATATTATACAATATTTGCCCTTTTGTATCTGCATATTTTGCTCAACATAGTATTTTCAAGGTTCATCTATGTTGTAGCATGTATCAAAATTTCATTTTTTTAATGGCTGAATAAACAGGTATAGTATGTCTACACCACATTTTGTTCATCCATTCATCTGTTGATGGACACTTGAATTGCTTCCATCTTTTGGCAACTGTGAACAATGTTATGAACACAGGTCTGCAAATATTTGAGTCTCTGCTTTCAGTTTTTTGGGATATACTCCTGTAAGTGGGATTGCCAGGTCCTATGGTTATGCTATTCTTAACTCTCTGAGGAACTGTCAAACTAGTTTCCATAGCCATAGAAAATATCATACTCAAGAGTGAAAGACTGAAAGCTTTCTCCCTAATATCCAGAACTAGACAAGGGTGTCCATTATCACCATTCTTATTCAACATTGTACTGGAAGTTTTAGCCAGAACAATTAGAAAAGAAAAAGAAATAAAGTTACCCAAATTGGAAAGGAAGAAATAAAACTTTCACAATTTGCAAGTGGCATGACTTTATATGTAGATAATCCTGAAAAAAATATACAACAAAGCTACTAGACCCAATAAACAAATTCAGCAAAGTGTCAGAGTACAAGGTCAACATGCACAAATCAGTAGCGTTTCTCTACGGTAGCAATGAACAACCTGAAAAGGAAATCAAGAAAACAATTCCATGTACAATAGCAACTAAAAGATTCAAATATCAAGAAAAGAACTTTTGAAAAACTAGAAGACAATGCTGAAAGAAATCAAAGAAGGCCAACATTCTTTTTCTTTTAGTTCACCATGTTCCATTATGTTTGGGATCTTTTTGCTTAATTTCCAGGGTATGCTGAGACCTGACACATTGCATTATAATAAAAGTAAGATGTCCCTATATATATTAAGCTGATGCCAATTACAGGACACTAAAGATGTATCTACTTCCCAGAGGATACCTCTCACCACAGTTTTTAAAGAACTGGTTTTTTTTCCTCCTCCTCAGTTTTCAGCTTAGTAAGGAGAGAATCTGCCAACCTGAAATTCTTCCATAAAAACCAGGTCTACAGATTTAAAGTTTTACACAAACCTCTTCCAGGTATTAAACATACTATTGAGCTTATCTCCACAAGTGCATGGGCCAACTATAATGTTACTGTGAGCAAACCAGTAGAATACTGTTAAACCAGCTCTCAGAAAGGACGGTGGTCTTTGTAGCATTTACTGATTTCAGTGATGCAAATATCCCCACCATGGCTGATTTCAAGGACCTGTATGAAATCACTGATAAAGAGTTGGGAAGAAAAACACACAATTGGTTCTCCCCAGTAGGCAACATCAAAAAGCACTCCACTGGCTCAACAGATCCAAGTCCTGAGCTCATCTGTGGAGAAAGCCTCCCCTTCTTCCTGTTCAAAATTAAGTAATCAGTCAAAAGAGACAGAGTGTCTTATGGAAATGGCCAGATTTGGGGATCCCAAGGTCTACAAAAGTACCAGGCAATGCTAGGAAGGGGCTTAGGATGCAAAGAAAATTTATAATCTTACTCTTTTATGATATTGTAGAGTTTATTTTCACAAATGCAATAATGCATGGAAGGTGCTTAAAACGCCTAAACTTGCATATAATATGCATTCATAAAATTACTGTTGTTATTAAAACAACAATGGAATGTTGCCAACTTCATGGGATGTCCCAATAGGCCACATATCTTGATTAATCATTATTTTCTTCAATCCAGCTCCAAGAAGAATGATTCTAACCTTTTCAGCCTCCCAAAGATATATCCTCAGAGCCTTTGGGTAGCCTGGCATGTTTTTTATTCAAAACAGGCCAATAGTGAGATTTGCAAACAACTGTTCAAGAACCACAGCCCATCTGGGAAAATAGCATTTATTGAGCACCTAAAACATGCCAGGCAATTAACACCTGATATTTTATTCTCATGGCAACTCTGGAAAGGAGGAGCTATCATTGTCCTTTCCTAAATAAGGAGACTTGGATTCTGAGATATTAAGTGAGTAGTCCAGGACTATTCACTGAGGTAGGGACAGAACTGGGGATGATTCTAATTGAATCTGTTCGGCTCAAAGCACATAATTCCCTCAGTGCTTCTACACTTGAATGAGAAAAGATAGAGCTCAAAGGAGGCATTTTCATAAGGTTGAAATTGCATCACTGTCGAAGTGAAAGGGGCCGTGGAGTCACTCAACACCCAACCTGTGCAGCCGTTATGTGGCCATGTGTATATTTCCCTCCCCTCTTCTCTGTACTTGTACCTCAGCCCACACTAAGGCAGAAACAAAGATCCAAAGAAAATGTTCACTTCTACTTAAGTGAAAGATAAAAGAGTTTCTCCTCAGAGTCCTGAAAGGGGAGAGAAATGATGGTTGTCACTGAAAACTGGAGTGTAGGGTAGTCTGAAGCCTGGAAGGATAAGGAGCAGTCCACACAGAAGGAAGGAGACCTTTCCATCAGACAGTTTCAGGGAGGTGCCCAAGTGGAAAGCCCCTGCCAAGTTCTCCTGTGAATAATGCCCAGGACCTCTAGAAGTCCCCTTGATCTGCAGGTCAGAAACCTGGGGTAAGGGACCCCCTTGGGAGAAGGTAGAGCCACAAAGAGAAATTTGCATCCTGACCAAGGGGTAACTAAACAGAAATCTGTGTGAATATTTCCCTGTGAGCAGACAGCAGTGAAAATGCAAACCTCACCATTGCAGGATATATACCGTAAGATCAGTAGAAGCTGTATTGGGAAGAAAGTTGCCATCTTAAATATCTGACACAATTCTCTTAAAGAAAAATCTCTTTGGTTGGAAGAGTAACATGGTAAGTATCAGGGTTAAATGGTGAGCCTGTGAGGGGCATGATGTGGTGGGCATGAGGGCCAGAGCTGCTCTGCAGGAGAGAAGGTATACTTGTGGGTGTGTGCTGGGGGGCAGGAACTTCAAAAGACAGACAGGAAAGGCAAAGGAGAGAAATCAGCGGAATACCAGAAAGCTGTGTGCTGAGGTGGCACGCCCCCTCTCGGCAAGCACTCTGGGAAAGATATTCAATCCACATGTGATTGGCGTGAATGGAATTTTCTGGTCAATGAAGAAGCAGCTGTGGTTACAACTGCTGGCTATGGTGTGGGACAGAGACCACATGCAAGGACTGCGGACCTAGAGCCTGCAGTGATCCTGCTACGTAAGACCCTCTCGTCCCCTGGAATTTGAAGAAACTGGAAGTGCAAGCCGAAGTTAGCTTTATTTTGGGATATCGGGAGGGCCCAGCTGATAGCTGGCCTTTATAAGTCTAAACAGTGAAAGGAGATAAAATAAATTCCAACATCAGAGGTTTCAAAGAATGTTTCATAGAGCAAGTCATGCTTGAATGTAGCATTTGAGCTTGGTTGACCAAAAAGGTGCTAGGGTCTCTATCCTCGGCCCTTTCTCCCAATTTCACCAATTAGATCAGTCACTCCACCTTCGTCCTATGGAGAGGATTAAGTGCGAGAGTGAGACAAAGGCCACTTTGTCCCCAGTTCATCTGAAATTTCTTAAATTTTGAAGGTTTGGGGATCCAGAATTTACTCTTATGCTACTGGAATAATTTGATTATCTTGACTTTGTCTAAATTTAAGTACTTTAAGACAACCCTCTGCTTAAGGCTAATAAAATCCTTGTGACATAATTAGCATTAGGTCCATTCATTGGGAAACGCAATTCTTACCTGTTGCCTGATGGCAAGGATAGCACATGGTTGGCACATACCAAATGATTGTGGAGGCAGACAGGAAGCCCCATCAGCTGATCGGTCAGTCATGAACTTTGGAACAGTGAAAGAAAAGTAAAGGTCTTGAAGGCAGGGGGCACTGTCCTGTAAGAGACTAAAGATAAACTTTCTTTGAGAAGCTCTGCTGGCCTGGGGCACCTGGAATGAAAGGCAGAGAGCCAAGCATTCCAGATGCAACCAAGGGCTTCCCAATCTGCACTCTGGGATTCTTTGGTTTGCTTATTTTCTTTCCTTTGATTCTGTGTTCAAAGGAAATAGAATGTGTTGATGCTTTGTAAAAAGAATGTGCTTTCTGGGTGATCAAACTGGTCTTGCAATGGAATGAAAGAAAAAGAAGAGGTAGAAGGAAGCAAAGTTCATGGAATACCTTGAGAGAATTAAAACGTGATATATAATAATATAATGTTATTTGAATTTAGATATGCTGTTCTGTTCTGTGTTTTCCAGCTTTAACCTCCTGACTTACAGAAAACAAAAATAGAACTGGGTGTGAAGAATAATATTGCAAAGGGTACAGATGAGGGTGGCAGGTGGGAACTAACACTAACACTATGTCTTGCTTGACACAGACAAGAACTACACACCTTGTCTTACTTAATCCTCACAGCAACCTGAAGCGTAACTAGTCTATAAACAAATCAAAAAACAAAACAAAAACAGGTCCAAGGAGAGAAGTAACATAGCTGGGAAGCATCAAACCCAAGGTTTAAGTCCAGGTCTTCTAATGCCAATGTCCCTTTCCTGTTCACTGCCTCTCAATGGCAATAAGGACTCTGAGAATCAAAACACTACTGCTATGTGTAGAATTCCTCATATATCTATTATAGACCAAATGTACTTACTTCTGGAAATGGTCAGCTTAATAGAGGTCTCATCTTGATAGCATAGATACAGTATTGATGAAATATTTCTTAGGTAGCCTATTTATATCAATTTAGCTATTAGGCCCACTCTTTTCAGTTTAGGAATGAATCAGGTCAGCAAAGGGATTTTGATATTAAGAAGGTTAAACTTCTACACCTAAGTAGCTGTGGTATGCTGGGATAAGGAATGGATGTGCCCCTGGTGAATTGTTTTGCCTTCTAAATCAGGCTAGAACTGAGAACAGATTAGTGAGGCTGTGCAAGTTGACACATGCCCCTGAGCCGAGAACCTGGAAGAAAGTGGGCAGAGAGGTAAACATTAAACTCTGCTCTTTTTCATTTCTTTTGGCTTGATTTGGTCTTTAATCAGAGTTGGTATAGTAATCAATATACTGACTCAATAATAGTCAATACAAGAAATGCTAATGCTCTGTCTACACCAGCCTGAAACAATTTCTCTCTACAAGATGCCAATTTTTCCTGAATTTGCTGAGTTCTTCATTCTTTACCCAAATGATTGGGTGTCTGTATGTTTAATGCAGACAGATGCCAGAATGCTCTTAGAGCTAAACATTTAGATTAAGAAACATTGAGAATATCTACATCATTGACTTTATTCAGATATTTGACAAGGTATAATGACAATTAAGTTTTAATAATAAAGTCTAAGAATGGATAGGTCTAGCCAGTTATAGGACGGAATGATAGTACATCAAAGTCAATACATATTTTAAAAGCTAGTGAGCATTTTTGTTGGACTGAAGTTCTACTTGGGTCTGAGGTCCCCCATCACAGAAGCCCAAAGTGGACCTAGTCACTTGATCAACATGGATCACGAAGGGCGGACTTGTACTCAGATTTTACCCAAGGCAGACAAGAGCAGGAAGAGCCAAAGGCAAGTAAAACTATGTTTAAGGAGCTTTTTGTATCAGATTAGAGAAGCCAAATTCTACTGTCATGAATAAAGACAAAAGGGTACGGAATCAAATATTAATAATTTAAAGCTCAAAAGACAGAGGTAAGAGGTTCAAGACCATTTCTAAGAATGGGGCTAAAGTGACTGAGCCTCATTTGATCTGACTCAGGCCAAGGGCTGGTCTGAGGTTGCAGGGTTGGAGAGGATCATCTTGTAAGTCATGGGTTTTCTGGGCCTCTTCAGGAAAGCATTTTGGGGGGGACTTACCTAGTCTCTGAGCACTAAAACTGGCAGCACTTCCAGGACAAGATACCTTCGTGCCAGTTTCAGTTTGACAAGGACATGTTTCCTGTGGTGTCACCTAAGCCAAGGCACAGAATCCCTGGCTTAGTGGATGAAGAACATACCATAAATCAACACCCAAGGATATCACCACCATTGAATTGCAGATCTTAGAGGAGGTAGGGAAGGAAATGAAGGATAGTGTACCTAACACTAATAAGTAAAATCACGGACCTCAGATTCAGACAGACCCAGGGAAGAGGGATTTCTTACACCTGAACCCAAGAAAGCCTGGAAAAATGAGCAGAGGAAAGGGAGGTAGGATGGTGGGTGAATTCACCATGAGTGTCTGCCACAACCACCCTTCCCCCTCCTCCCCAAAGCCCTACTCTGTGATCCAGCTGAAATGAACCTCTTTTTCTACCTTGAATTTGGACATGATACCTGGAGTTATAACAGATATTTGCTGCCATATCATAACAAGCCAACATGCTAAGATGGGCGAAAAGGATAGATAAGACTTCAATCTTTGAAGAATGGCTGAGCCTCTTCAGCAGCACAGAACAGTCCATCTCCAGATTTCTTTTTATGCTAAATAATTTAATATTTTTATTGCTTAAGTCACTGTAGTTAGCTTTTTTTTTTTCACATGGGCAGGCACCAGGAATCAAACCCAGATTTCCAGCATGGCAGCCGAGAATTCTGCCACTGAGCCATCGTTGCACCACCCTCTAGCTGGCTTTTATGTCACTTGCATTCCTAACTGATACAAAGGAGTAGAGGGAGCAAAAGCACAAAGGTGGGAAACCCAAGGCACTTTCAAGGAAAGGTGAATAAGCCTGATTTGTTGGACTATAACAAGCAAAAGAGAAAGTAGAAAACAAGGCTGGAGATGCATGTGGGGGGCTTTCTATTCAATGATAAGGAGTATAGATTTTGTGGTAGGGTAGCTAATGCAGATTTTTTTTGAGTGTCCTAAATACACAATGCAGATTTTTTTTGAGTATCCTAAATACACATGGCATAAAATGTACCATTAGTAACATTTAGTACATTCCCAGTGTTGTGATTGAACATCTACCTAACTAGGTCCTTGATGTTATCCTAGGACATTTTCAACACCGCAAAAGGAAACCAACCCTGTATCCTTTAAGCAGTCATTCCCCATGCCCCTCTCCCCCAGACTCTGGAAACTAATCTACTTCCTCTCTCTATGGATATACCTATTCTGGATATTTCATATAAATGGAATCATACGATATGTGACCTTTAATCACTTAGCATAATGCTTTCAAAATTCATCCATGTTGTAGCATGTGGCAGTACTTCACTCTTTTGTGTGGCTGGATAGTATTTCATGTAATATTTACAGAATACCACCTTTTGTTTATCCATTTATTAGTTAATGGATATTTAGGTTCTTCCCACTATCAGTGGAATAGTACTGATGTGAATAATACCAATAGTGCTGCTACAAACTTGCTTGTATAAGTATTTGTTTAAATACCCACTTTCAGTACTTTAAGGTATATACCCAGGAGTGGAATTGCTGAATCATATGGTAACTGGTAATCATATGGTAATCATACTGAGGAAACAATGAAGATTTTTGAACGGGAGAATTATTTGAAAAGTGTATTTTCTGGAAGATTAAACTGTTGGTGGCTTGGTTTGGAAGGCAGAGGAAGTAGAAGCTGGGAGAGCCATGGGTTAACATGTACATTAGTTAGTATTCTCCACAGAAATAGAACAGGATGTATATAGGTATATAAGAAAATATTTATTTTAAGTAATTGGCTCACTTAATTGTAGGGTCTGGCAAGTCCAAACTCTGTAGGCAGGCCAGCAGGCTGAAAACAGAGAGGGGTAGATGGTGTAGTCTTGAGGCAGAATTTCTTCTTCTTCTGAAAACCACAGTTTTCAACTGATTGGACAAGACCCACCGACATTATCAAGAATAATCTCCTTTACTTAAAGCCAACTGATTGTAGATACCTGTCACATTCACAAAAATGTCTTCACAGCAACATCCAAGCCAAACAACTGGATGCCATAGTTTAGCCAAGTTGACACATACAATTAATGATCACAGCATGCTATAATAGGAAAAGTTGGTGAGAGCCCGGCCTGTGGTGGTGGAAAAGGGAATGGAACAGAGGTGACGCACGTGTCGGTTAACTTCTCTCTTAACTTTTCCTCAGGCATGGAGAAGTTCATCTCTCAAAGCAGAGCTTAAAGGACTATAGGTATGTAATGCCTATGTTCCACAGCAAAAAGGACTCTTACAACTCCCTATTTCTCTTAATTTAGAAAAATGCTTTGAATTTGGCTCACAGTTGTCTCCCAGAGTGCACAAAGTGACTTATTAGGGCCATAATCTCACCAAGGCATTGATTTGCTACTTGAGAAAATCCATGTTAGGAGAAGGAAATTGACTGGACAGATACATCTATGAACTCTCTGGCTAAGAATGTATTTGCTAATACATAAGGAAAATAGAATATAGAAAGAGATGCCAGAGAATAAAAATACAACTTGTTAGCACCTATTTTGTGCTAAACACAATTCTAGAAACTTTTACATGTTTTACCTCATGTTCCCTGATTTTTGATATTGGTATTATTATCTCCCCTATAAAGCTGAGGAAATTAAGAATAAGAAAGATTATGTCCCTTGTCCACGTTTACACACTTATCAACTGGCAGGGCTGAAACCAGGTTTCAAATTCAAAATACTGTGAGAAGCCGCACCACATCTTAGCTTTCCTCCCCAAGACTGGCCGCTTTTCCCCTATACTTCTGAAGGCAACAAGCTGAAGGACTAACTATAGGAAAGCAAGTAGGAAGAGCGCAACATTTCCCAGTCTTAGAATAAGGAGAGGTTTACAGCACTCAAAAGTGGTGGCAGATGAACCACTACAAATGTGAAAAAGTAACAGAGGGGCATAAAGGAGAAAAACATAGCTATCACAAACTATGGCCTATAAGTAGCAGTAGTACCTTAATATTCTTTCATCAACAGTAACAAATGTACTACACAAATACTATGGGTCAACAATAGAGGGGGTAAGGGGTAGGGGAGGATTTAGGTTTATTATTATTATTATTATTATTATTATTATTATTTCTGTCCTGGAGTAATGAAAATGTTCTAAAATCGATCATAGGGATGTATGCACAACTATGTGATTATATTGTGAGCCGGTGATTGCATGCTTTGGAAGGCTGGTGTACTGTGTGAATATATCTCAATAAAATTGAAAAAAAAAATGCTGGCAGCATGGAGTGGGGAAAGGAGAAAAAGGAGACATTCTACAAAGACATCTGAGGAAGTGGTCTGGTGTGGTAAGAGACACAGTAGACCAAGACTGAGAAGACCCCAACTCTGTTACAACCAGCTATGCGACTATGGGCAAGTCACCCACCCCTCGGGCTTCCGTTTTACCATCTGTGACACATAATGTGCGTAGTACAACCAGCTCCGAGTATACACTATATAGATGTTGATGGTTATTGTGAATATACATATAATATACATTTAAACATACATTTGCTCTTTTCTTGTGACCTTCTTCTAGAAGATTCCTGGTTTTAAAATCAGTTATTATCATTTTAATAAGGCATAGGCACTAGTTCAATCATCACCAACTTCCAAGAAGACAAACCTCAATATTGGAGAGCCCACAAGAGCTTGCTGTTCTAAGTGCTGTCTGTTGAATAGAGGGAGAGGAAAGGCAGAGCAGAGGCAGCAATCAGTGAGCCGAGGCAATGGATGGCACAGATGCTTCTGACCAAGGTTATTAATAAAATATGTTTTCTTACTTCACCACTCTCCCAAGTTAATAAATAATCCCCTGTGTATGACACTATGTAAAAATATGCTTTATAAACTCTAAGGCTGTCTGGTCCAAGGTAAAAGATTGTTTGTAACTGTCCGAGCATCCAAGAGGAAAGAACTGGCTGGGCACACTGAACATGGGGAGTGCAGCACCCCCCCTGCCCCCCGCCGGGGAGTATCTGAGGTAAGGGTGGTGCTGGTTGGAAGGCTGCATGACTGCTTTCTCTGTGACTGCAGCCCAGACTCGAAGGGGCTTTGGGCTGTGGTGGCAGAGCAGGGCACAGTCCTCAGTCACATCCAAAAGGCTTTCTCCAGGGCTTCGCAGAGCTGCAGCCTTTTGTCTTGAGCTACACTTTCCAGAGAACAAACCACAGATCTCTACCCCTGATTCTCCAGGACACGCTACAGGAATGGGATCTTGCTCCCCTCAAGGGTACAGTAAGCAGAAGGGCAAGCAGACTGTGGCTAGATTGGAGGCTCCCATGGATTCTGCTCCAGATGCCTCCCCCTCTTGACTGCCAACAGCTAGCTGGCCCTTGAGGGCATAAGGAAGAGAAAAACACCTACTTATACAGATGCTTCACATCAGTTCTCTACACAGGCTTTTCACGCTAGGTAAAAGAATCCAGGCACTGTCATCTGGGACCCACACTGCCTTTAGCCTTCTCAATCTGCCAACTTCTATATCAGCAAGAAATGATATGTACACATTTATTCCATACCCAAGATTTTATTACTAGCTATGTTTCCAATACTTATACTTGGCACAGTGAGAATTTCATAATAGACAAAAGGCATGTGCTCTGCCCTTAAGGACTTGATATGTTCATCCATTTGTTCACTCATTTTGACCACCTATTATGTGCCAGGCAATGGCGATAACAGTTTGGAGTCAACATTGGGAAAAAAAGTATTCACTCCTACAATAATTAGAGAGTATTCTCAGACACATACAGCCTGTGGGAAAATCATGGCAACTGCTGACACCAATGTAACTTTAGCCATTTATGCTCACTATTACAAATGAATTTGGGCACTTCACAGCTGAGAGGGGCCTACATAACCATTGATTCTAGTGGTCTGCAAACTAGTAATTGGCTGTGTCAGAAGCCTCTGGGGCTTTTCTTCATAATGCAGGTTCCTGGGCCCTAATCACAGAGATTTAGACTCAATCGATCTGGAGTGGGACTTGGGAATTTATGTTTACTAAAGCTCCTTGGGGGTTTCTGAATTGCAGCCAGGTTTGAATACTTCCAGCCCAAGTTCATGTTTTAGAGATGAGGAAACTTGCAGTCCAGGAAGTAAAGTGATTTGCCAAAGGTCACTCAGCTCCCTACTGGCTGCTGTGGAACAAGCCTAGATTGGTGGTTCCTAACCTTGGCCGAACATCTGAGTCATTCACTGGGCCCCAACCCAGACCTACTGAATTGGGAGCTTTGAAGGAAGAGGCCTAGGGCAACTTAGATTTTTAAATGCTCC
This sequence comes from Myrmecophaga tridactyla, assembly GCA_004026745.1. Classification (NCBI taxonomy): domain Eukaryota; kingdom Metazoa; phylum Chordata; class Mammalia; order Pilosa; family Myrmecophagidae; genus Myrmecophaga; species Myrmecophaga tridactyla. The sequence goes on along the minus strand of PVIY010023216.1, from coordinate 14,879 downwards.
CTGAGCTCTTAAAATTCTGGTGGGTAGCCAGAATTGAAGACTCCTGACCCAAGCCTTCTGCATTCTTTTCATTCCCACACATTGGATACCAGATTTCTGGCTGGGAATCAGGGATTGTGTGTCTGCTGTTTGAGAGGACTGCTACCAACAGAACTCCCAGCCAATTTTGTTGTCTAGCAACTGTGGGTCCTCATGCAACTGTGGGTCTGAAAAATCAGAAGGCCTCATGACTGCATATTTTGTGGTCTAGTACATTGCCTCTGTTTCCTTGATGCAACTGACAACACAGTATCTGGAGAGATATACATTGAAGAGACCCAAGACCTGCCTGCTTATATCCCACTTCACCAGGCTGGGTTGCAAATGAAAGCCACATTTAATGGGAAGTCAAGATCTACTCCCAGAACTTCCTTCTCCAGATATGCCAATAATTACCTGGTGTGGTTTATGTGGACCAAAGGGCACTCCTGCTGACTCACCCCACAGCAGCCAGATACAAAAGTTTTCCTACATAAAGCATATCAGATTCCAAAGCACCATTCATTGTTCTAAAGTTAGCAGGCTGGCTCTGGATTCACTGCTCTCAATAGCATTGTCGGATTCAACCTTGTGAAGCTTTAGTACCAACTCTGGATGATATGTGTCCTTTGGGGCATTCTTCCCTAAATAGGCCAATTTCATTCACATGGAAAACTTACAGGGTCAGATAACACCCTGCCCCAGCCTCCTGCCCCCTTCTGGATGATCTCTGCAAACATCTTAGCAGCTACAGTATCTGCACTCATCCCCTCAAATCCACTTTGTGATGCAGAGTAGATTTGAACAGGCCTTGAACCTATGGTCTACCTACAGATTCGTGAGGGCTCAGCACAATGCTTTCACCAACTCTTAATTACCGCCTGAACCAACATTAAACCATGACTTCTGATGATTACGTTCATCCTCTCATCACAGCTGCAAATTTCTGGGATTGTATCAGTTCCTTTCTTATTTCTTTTTTACTTGATAAATGTTTCCTATCTTTGTCCCTCTGATCATTCTGACTGTCTAGTAGTAATTTCTCATATATACATGCAACATTCCTTTCCCGTCCACTTTACTCCACCTCTCTACCTCTACTGCTCCATCACAATTGTATGCCTTCCTAGAACTTCTTATATGCTAAAAGAATAAGATAAGAAGAAGAAGAAGACTGATTTAGCACTTAATGAGATTAGCATTTATGAAATACATCAAAACCATGTACAGATTTAGCAAATATGCAATAAACTAACAAACATCAGCATGGCTGCAGTGAAAGGACTTGGCCTGACCTTAATATTACCTGTTGCGGGTGGGCAAAGTTGATGCACTTTGGCTTTAAGGCATGGCTCCACAGGTTGAAAGTTTGGAGGTAAGACACTTCTATGCTCTCCTCTGTCTGTGTGAAAGCCCATTCTCCATTCCTGATGCTTTTATTCCTGAAGCAGGATATCACTTCCAAACCAGGGGTCCCAAAAACACAAGACTGGCCTATTTACACAAGAAGCCACCAGAATTGTGTAGACCCCATCTTTCAGAAATAAAGGCAAACCGAAGTATAGTGCTCACAACAGCTACAGATAATGCAGAGACTCCTTAACCCCCAATATTGTATTCAATTGTGGTTCATTCCATGAAGGGAGGGTAGGAACATGTGTTGGGAGTGTTACAGGCCTTAATAACCCACTCTTTCCATGCATGCATGTAAGAATATACACATAGACATATAAGCATGCACGCACACACACACACAAGGTCATTCTTTCCCCAAAGTCACGTTCATGGTTCCAAGACAATTGTATCAAGAATAGTTCCAGAATCATCCAAACATTATGGCCAAAATTAGACATCTCTGAACCATAGCCTGTCTATGGTCAGTTTCCCCTCAGAGCCTCTTGTTATCCTTCCCTGTCATCTGACATCATTTGGAGCCAACACAGTTTATAATGCATATTGCATCAACTTTGACCTTTTTTTTTTAACTTTTTTATTGTATAATATAACATATATACAAAGCAAAGAAAGAAAAAAGCAATAGTTTTCAAAGCACTCTTCAATTAGTTACAGGACAGATCCCAGAGCTTGTCATGGGCTACCATACCATCCTCTCAGATTTTTCCTTCTAACTGCTCCAGAATATAGGAGGCTAGAAAGAATAATTTTTTAGCATCACAATTGACTTTTTTTGTGTGAAAAATAATATATATACACAAAAAAAGCAATAAATTTCAAAGCACAGCACAGCAATTAGTTGTAGAAAAAGTTTCAGAATTTGGTGTGAGTTACAATTCCACAATTTTAGGTTTTTACTTCTAGCTGCTCTAAGGTACTAGAAACTAAAAGAAATATCAATTTAATGATTCAGCAATCATATTCTTTTGTTAAACTCTACCTTCTCTATATAACTCCACCATCACCTTTGATCGTTCTATTCTACTCTTTAGGGGTATTTGGGCTATGGCCATTCTAACTTTTTCATGTTGGAAGGGGCTGTCAATAATATGGGGTAGGGAGATGGAACTAGCTAATGTTCTGGAGAGTCTGGGCCCTCTAGGTTTCAGGACTTCTTTGGTCCAGGAACCCATCTGGAGGTTGTAGGCTTCTGGGAAGTTAGTGCATGGAACCTTTGTAGAATCTTTTAAATTGCCCTAGGTGTTCTTTAGGATTGGCTGGAATGGTTTTGGTTGGGGTTTGGCAAGTTATGATAGGTAGCAATGTTTAACTGAAATTTGCATAACAGTGACCTCCAGAGTAGCCTCTTGACTCTATTTGAACTCTTAACCACTGATACTTTACAGTTACACTTCTTTTCCCCCATTTGGTCAGGATGGAATTGTTGATCCCACAGTGCCAAAGCCTGGCTCATCTCTGGAAGTCATCTCCCACGCTACCAGGGAGACTTTCACCCCTGGATGTCAAGTTCCACATAGGGGAAGGGCAATGATTTCACTTACAGAGTTGGGCTTAGAGAGAGTGAGGCCACATCTGAACAACAAAAAAGAGAACCTTCAGAAGTAACTCTTAGGCATACCTATAGGTAGGCTAAGCTTCTCTGCTACCTACATAAGCTTCACAAGAATAAGCCTCATGATCAAGGGCTTGGCCTATTGATTTGGGTGGTCTTGTATTTGACACAGTATCAAGGGATTCCTTGATGGTAAAGTTTAATTGTTCCATATTTTTTTCTCCCATCCCTCAAGTGACTTTGCCAATACTTTTTGATTACCTACTTAATATATCCTAGGATGTATCTAGGCATTACATTAAACTATACTGGATTGAAGGCCCTCATTCTTATTCCAGGCTCCTTGGGTTTCAATTGTTCAAATGAGCTATCCAGACAGGTCGAGTTAGAATATGTGCTACAGAAAATTTAGGTTCCAGAAAAAATAAATCTTTCTTCCTTTGGTCTCATGGAGTAGGTGCAATCTAAAACATAGACAATGTCTTCCTTACCCCTGTGTGCTGAATTACCTTAATCCCTATCTGATCAGCTTCATTCTTATATCTAAATACCAGATTATACATATATAAAACAGCCTCTCAAAATCCAGAGATAATAATCACCACTCTGTGACTGCTAGAAGAGTTTACAGTCTAGGCCCGTTTTCTTATAAGCATCTTCTAAAGAAGACCATACAATAATTGTTCTTTCATTTCTGTCTTATTTTGCTATACCAAATGTCCCACAGGTTCATTTACATCTTTGCATGCCTCACAACTTCATTGCTTTTTGTAGCAGCACAATATTAGATCATATATATACACCATCGTTTGCCAATCTACTTCTCAGTCAGTGCATCCTTCATCCACCTGCATTTATTAGGTATCATGTATAATGCCCAAAGTCCACAGTACATCAACACTCTCAATTTTAGATAATTTCATTGTTCCCAACAGAAGGATAACCAATAAACACACCCTCGCCAAACAGGAAATCTAAACCTCCCCTTGACTCTTGTCCCTCCCGCCATGATTTACCCCTGCTGTTGCTGTGGTAGTGCTCATGTTTTCCTGTTAAACATAACCCATACCATGCAATAGCAGTTTCCCTACTGTACCCTGGATTTAAATACTCTTTGTACATGAATCATATCTTTGAAGTCAATCTTCAAAGAACATATTTATATTTCTAGTGTTAATCAGTGGGACACATAGAACTATACAAACCCCTTTCAATCATGTCCACCCTCAATGGTAATATTACTTACAGACCCACTAGAGAACTGCATTCACATTTACCTATTCCCTTACACTTGAGTTCAACCTCATTACCTAACCGTTCATCCATCTCTAGCTTCTATGTATCTCTAAGTCCCCTATATTCTGTATTATAAACCTCAGATTTTGCATTTGCCATGGTCATAAAAGTAGAATCATACAGTATCTATCCTTTTGTTTCTGACTTATTTCACTTAGCAGTATATCCTCAAGGCTCATCCATCTTGTCATGTACTTCAGGAAGTCATTTCATCTTACTGCTGCATAATATTCCATCATATGTATACACCACATTGTATGTCTGTTGATGAGCATTTGGATTGTTTCTATCTTTTGGCAATTATGAATAATGTTGCTATGAACATTGGTGTGCAAATGTCTGTGTCACTGCTTTCAGTTCTTCTGAATATATACCAAGTAATGCCATTGCTGGGTCGTAGGGCAACTCGATATTTAGTTTCCTAAGGAACCACCAAACAGTTTTCCATAGTGGCTGCATTATTATACATTCCCACCAGCAGTGCATATGTGTCCCAACTTCTCTACTTCCTCTTCAACATTTGTAGTTTCTTGTTTGTTTAACAGCAGCCATTCTTATAGGTGTGAGGTGGTATCTCATTGTAGTCTTGATCTGCATTTTCCTTATAGCTAATGAAAATGAGCATCTCTCCATGTGCTTTTGAGCCATCTGTATTTGCCCTTCAGAAAAATGCTCATTCATGTCTTTAGCCCATTTTATAATTGGGTTGTTTGTTCTTTTGTTGTTGAGTTGTATGAGTTCTTTATGTATACAGGATATCAAACCTTTGTCTGATGTGTAATTTCCAAATATTTTCTCCCATTGAGTTGGCTGCCTCTTCACTTTTTTGACAAAGTCTTTTTAGGTGCAGAAGCATTTGATTTTGAGGAGTTCCCATTTATCTATTTTTTCTTTTGTTGCTTGTGCTTTGGGTGTAAAGTTTAGGAAGCTACCTCCTATTACTAAGTCTTAAATATGTTTCCCTCCATTTTCTTCTAGAAGCTTTATGGTGCTAGTTCTTATATTTAGGTGTTTGATCCACTTTGAGTTACTTTTTGTATAGTGTATAAGGTAATGGTCCTCTTTCATTCTTTTGGCTATTGATATCCAGTTCACCCATGCCCATTTTTGAAAAGACTATTTTGTCCCAGTTCAGCGGATTTGGGAGTCTTACAAAAATTCAGTTGACCATAGATTTAGTGGTCTACTTCTGGACTTTCAATTCAATTGCATTGGTCAATACTTCTATCTTTGTGTTAGTACCATGTTATTTTAACCACTGTAGCTTTGTAATAAGTTTTAAAGCCAGGAAGTGTTAGTCCTCCCACTTTGTTCTTCTTTTTTAGGATGCTTTTAGCTGTTCGGGGCCTCTTTCCCTTCCAGATGAATTCGGTAACTAGCTTTTCCAAGTCTTCAAGTAGGTTGTTGGAATTTGATTAGTACTGCATTGAATCTGTAGATCAATTTGGGTAGAATTGACATCTTAAATACTTTAACCTTCTTATCCATGAGGAAGGAATGTCTTTCCACCTATTTGGATCTTCTTTGGTTCATTTTAGCATCAAAACTGAAATTTATTGAGAAGGAATTAGAGCTTTTGGTAGGCAGCATAATGGCCTCCCAAATATGCCAACATCATAATCCCCAGAACCTGTGAATATGATATGGTAAAGGGTAATTAAAGTAGCTGGTGAAATAAAGATTGCTGATCACTGACCTCAAAATAGGGAGATTATCCAGGATTATCCATATGGCCCAATGTAATCACAAGTGTCCCTAAATGTGGAAGGGGGAGACAAAAGAGTCAATGTCAAAGTGATGCAACCTAAGAAAGATTCAACTGGGCATTGCTGGCTTTGAAGATGGAAGGAAGTCACAAGCCAAGGAAGGCAAGCAGCCTTCAGAAGCAGGAAAAGTCATGAAAATGGATTCTCTCAGAACCTCCAGAGAAGAACACAGCTTTGTCAACCCTTAATTTTTGCTCAGTGAGACACATGTCAAACTTCTACCCTACAGAACTGCAAACAAATAAATTTGGATTGTTTTAAGCCACTAAACTCAAGTTAATTTGTTACATCAACAATAGTTAATTAATATAGGTCTTAATCCATTTCCTTCCTGGAGACACCTGGTCTCCTTATGCAAATATGCACAAAAGCTCTTCAATACAATGAACTTGCTTTACATGTGTATTATAAAAAGCCGTTCTGTTGACTCTACTAGAATAAGAAAAAAGAAAATAATCAGAAATATAAAATTGGAAAGGGGGTAGTAAAACCACTATTTTCAGATTCTAAGATGATAGACCTGAAAACCCAAGAGAATTAACTGGAAAACTACCTCAAAAAAAAAAAAAAGCAATAAGAATATTCAACAGGGTACTAGGCTACAGACTAAGCAAGCATCAACCGGTAGAAGACACAATGGAAATAGGGGGAGGAAAGATCTCATTTATAGTAAGAACAAAGAAGAAAAAAGATAAACTTAAACAAAAAAAAAAGTGGGTGGCCTATCAGAAGAAAACTTTAATACGGTTCTGAAGGATACAAAAAAAGACTTGATCCAATGGAAAGACATGTCATGTTTTGAAATGTCCGAACTCCCTGAATCAATACATAAATTTAACATTATACCAGTATAAACACCAACAAGTTTTTTTCCTGAAGCTAGACAACATGATTCTAAAGTCCTCAGAGAAAAATTAAAGTAGAAAATCCTGAAAAGCAAAAACAACAAGCAAATATTAAGCACCAAAGTTTTTAATTGTGTCGTACTAATATACAGGAGACAAACTAATTTAACAAAATAGGAAATCCATAGATAATCTCAGATACATAAAATAATTTGGTATTAGATAAAGTTGGGATATCAGATAGGTGGGAAAAACATGGACCTTTCAATCGATGGTATTAGTACAACTCTATAGCCACTGACAAAAATATTTGAATCCTTATGCCATATACCAGGATAATTTTCAAATGGATCAAAGAATTTATTTGAATGACAGAAAAAAAAATCAGAAAGTATGAGAGAATACTTTTATAATCTCAGAATGCATATGACCTTTCTAACATAATTAACAGCACTGAATTATATATTTGAATGTCATTAAAAGGGGAAATTTGGGGCTGCATATGTTACTAGAATAAAAATTTTAAAAAAATATATGACTACACAGTACAAACAGTGAACCCTAATGTAAACTATGAACTATAGTTAATAGTACAATTATAATAATATTCATTTATCAATTGTAACAAATGTACCATATTAATGCACCATGTTAATAGTGGAGATGATATATGGGAACTCTATTTTCCACATGATTTTTCTGTAAATCTACTGCTCTTCTAGTAAAAAACTATATTTAAAATATCCAATGACCATGAAAAAAAAAGAGTAATAAAATTTACTCCATAAAAATAAAAATTTCTACATGGATCAAAAACGACCAAATGAAATAATATAAGCAAAGACAAATAACAAATAGACAAATATTTACAAATTGCATCCCATATACAAAAAGCACTTAAAAATTGCATAGAAAGAGACCAATAACACAAAGAAAAGTGAGCAAAGGCTAGCCCATTGTAAAGGAAATGCAAATGGCTCTACCTCACTCATAATAAAATATGCAAATTAAAGCCATTGAGATACCATTTTCCATTTTTGGCAAAAATTTAATAAGGTGGAAGCAAGTCCTCTCACATCTGGCTAGTGGGAGTATAAATTGATAAAACCTGTTTGGAAGCAACTTGGCAATATTTATTAAATTACAAAGATCCCTTTGACTCAGCAGCTCCATTTTCAGGAATTTATCTTATAGATATATTTTTACACCTGCAAAGCAACTCATGTACAAAAATTTCAAGGCCTGTTGGAAAAAAAACTTCATTGAAGCATTGTATATAATGGCAAAAGATTGGAATCAACCTTAGATATACTTCAGTAAGAATCTGATTAAATAAATTATGGTATAGCCACACAATGGAATACAATGCTGCTCTAAAAAAAGAATAAAGAACTCTTAAATGATATGGAAAGGTCTTCAAGATGTATCATTAAGAGAAAAAAGTAAGTTACAGAATAGTGTAGATAGCACTGTTAGACATTTATAAAAAGTTGGGAGAGGAAATACTATATATCCATTTTTGCCTATACCTGCTTTTTTTTTTTTTTAACCTGGGCAGGCACTGGGAATCGAACCCGGGTCTCCAGCATAGCAGCCAAGAAACTCTGCCTGCTGAGCTACTGTGGCCTGCCCTGAACCTTCTTTTAAAGTATCTCTGAAAGATAAGAAACTAAAAACATTGGATATATGCTATAGGAATAGAAACTGGAAGGAATGGGGACAGACTTCAGAAAGAGCCATTTTACCATACCCATTTAAATTTTGCATTTTTTAGCCATGCAAATGTATTATCTATTATGCCAGTTTGAAAGGATTATGTGCCCTAGAAAAGTCATGTTTTACTCCTACTCAATCCTGCGGGAACAATGGTTTCTTCTAATCCCTATTCAGAACTATAGGTTGGAAACTTGATTAGGTTATCTTCACGGATGTTGTCTTAAAAAAGAATTCTGGGTGGGCCACGATGGCTCAGCAGACAGAGTTTACACCTGCCATGCCAGAGACCCAGGTTCGTTTTCCAGTGCCTGTCCTTGCAAAAAAAAAAAAAAAAAGAATTCTAAGAACAAAAGAAATTCTTTATGCAGAGCCCCGCTCAGTCCCCCTCCTCAGCATACTTGGCAGGTCCAAGGATCCAGATATAAACCTGTTACAAGCCCCCATCCAATCAGGAAACAACACACCACCTAGTGGGCACCCTCCCCTCCTGGCATCACTGTCCCTTTAAAACACAGCTCCCAGAACAAAGAACCAGAGCCATTTTCTCTTTCTTCCCTGCTGGCTCCTACCTCCTTTCTCCCTTTCACTCTCCCATTTGCTTCTTCCCTGCTTCATCACTTTGATAAATCTGTTAATCTTTGACTCCTGTCTCCTGTGGAATCCTTACTCCTGCCTAACAACAGAGGTGTGACTCAACAGATTGTTGGTATTAAACTTGATTAGATGGAGACGTGTCTCTACCCATTCTACGTGGGTCTTGATTAGTTTATTGGAAACCCATAAAAGGAGACATTTTGGAGAAAGTCCCTTTTGAGAATGAGAAGAGAGCTGTAGAACCACAACAGAAGAACAAGAGAACCACAGAATCCACCAGCCAGCAACCTTTGGTGATGAAGATGGAAAATGCCTCCCAGGGAGCTTCATAAAGTAAGAGGTCTGGGGAGAAGGCTAGCAGACACCACCATGTTTGTCATGTACCCTTCCAGCTGGGAGAATCACTGAACCTTATCAGCCTTCTTGAACCAAGGTATCATTCCCTGGATGCCTTAGATTGGACAAATCTATAGACCTGTTTAAATTTGGGCAATTTCACAGCCTTAGAACTGTAAACTAGCAGTTTATTAAATTCCCCTTTTTAAAAGCCATTCTATTTCTGTTATATTGCAAACTAGAACATCTGCTCTAAAAAGCAAATGGTGATTCCCAATGCCTGCCCATGCAAAAAAAAAAAAAAAAAGGCAAATGGCAATTTTTTAAAAAAGTATATGCTGAACATAGGGGAGAAAAGGGTATTTCCTGTGCTGAAAGCAAATTGTTAAACATTCTTACAAAGCATCCTGACCTAAAAATAATTGTTAATATCTGGATGTTGCCTAGGGAGCCACTGTGCTGACATACCACTCCTCAATCCATGAGACCCACCTCTCCCAGGACAGATAGGTCCTCTTTAATATTTTAATCATATTATCATATCCACTAGAACAATAATGCCCTTCCTCATTGGATACCGGTAGGATCTTGAAGCAGTCAGCTCACATTCCTTGTTTTGGACTCCACCCCAATCATCCTTAGTAAAAAGATGCAAAAATAGATAGCCTGGCCCAAAGAAGTATTTATTTGGAAACCTAAAGCTTACTTTCCAAACCATATAGTAATATAATATAATATTTATCATGAAGATGCAACTATATAATTTACAATTATATTTTAAGATTAAAAAACTTTTAGAGTAAGAACCCAAAAGAATAAAAACCTGAATACATCTGGCATCTCACACTGGTTCTCTACAATTTTTACTTTTAAACAGTGATGCTAGTGTCCTACAATTGTTCAGAAGCAACATTTTAACCCCACGAGTATTCTCTATTTGCTTGTTTTTTGTTGTTTTTTTTTTTTTGGAGGTTTTATAGTTCATTTTTTATGTCTTAGATATCATAGACATAGGCTAGTTTATGAATTACTTTCCATGAGAGCTGTGACCAGGCTACTGGGGCAACTAAAGGTCCTGGCCTGAGTTGTCACTCTTGGGAGGCAGTACGTCATCAGTGAGCAAACACAGGAGGCTTATTTAGGAAACTTAGGGAATGCAGAGGAAATGGCAGTCTATACATCCAATTCACTCTGTTCTAGAAAATTTTTTGAAAGATCTTTTCAATGGGTCCTTCCACAGACACTGGGGCATAACCAGGAGAACAATCCACCAGTACTATTTCCCCAGAAAATATCTGAGGCATAGAAGCTGTCCACCATGACTAAAGGAGCTAAGAAGGAGGGTGAGGAGTTGCTGATCAAAGAAGTCCCTCAGAGAAGCAGAGTCTGGAAGTAAGGTATTTAAGGACCTGAATTGGCAGACCAGGAAGGGGCAAATGGCAGGGTGGCTGGGATATGCCCATTACAGAGGTGGAAATGAGCCCCTCTCTTTCCCTACCAACTTTCTTCTCTTTTCTCCTCCCCATTCCCCAAAGATACTGGGCTGTGAACTAGAGGTGAACATAAATTTAAGGAACAAAGCACAAACTATGACAATTGTAGAATATAATGAGAGATCAGTAGGAAGAGCAATCAGACCTAGAGTTGGGGAGGGAGGAATGACCTGAGCAAAGGCTTGGAGGTAGGAATTGGGCCAGACCTGGGGAGAATTTAGAGCCCTGGCTTACTGCAACAGAATGTACAGGAGGAGTAACTGCTAAAAATAAGGTTGTACAGGTAAAGTAAGAACCATCCAAGGAAAAATAGATAGAGGGGGCAATAAGGAGCCATTGTGAGTCCTTGAGTAGTAATATGACAAATACAATATTATGGTAATTGGACAAGGATATGCTAGGTGGTTAGAGAGAGAAAAGACTGGAAGCTGCACGATCTATTGAGAGGCTGCTACACTCATCAAGAGGTCTCCGTGAAGAGTTGCTAGTATGATGGCATTAGGATGGAGAATTACAGCTGACGAAGTGGAATTTTACCTGAGTCCTATGATTCTGGAAAACTGAAGTTTAAGAAATCCGCCTCAGTGTGATTCATAGTTAGAGCTCTGAAGCTATGACTATCAGCAGTACCCCATACAGGAGCTGTTTAAAAAGTTGAAATAGTGATCAGACTTGGACTAGAGATATGAAGGAAGCTGATTGGATAGGAGTAAGGTAAATCAGAATACAGAGTAAAGGATGTTATCATCCATATTTTAAAACTTCAATTTCTATGTGAGATATTTATTTGGTGCAAAATTTATATTTTGAGTAATACATTACCTAATTTAACTTGTATAGTCAGTTTAGTTGCACACCATAAATACATGGAATCTTGAGTAGGGAATGAGATTTTGTTGGTTGGTCCAGGTTGGTGTGATGCCCCGATATATTCCAGAGTAATTTTGGCAGTGAATAAAGAATTATTGCAAAGTCCCCTTGGAGGACTAAGGAGTAAGAGGAAATATTCAACTTCCCATTTGGAGAATTCCTGATATTCTCACAAGCAGTGGCGACAACCAAATCAAGAGGCCAAGCCCTTGATCTTGGGGTTCACCCCTATGAAACTTATTCCAGCAAAGGATAGACTAAGCCTACTTAAAATTATGCCTAAGAGTCACCCCCAGAGAACCTCTTTTGTCTTTCAGATGTGGCCTCTCTCTAAACCAACTCTGCAAATAAAATCACTACCCTCCCCCTCACCTACCTGGGACATGACTCCTAGGGTGTAAGACTCCCTGGCAATGTGGGTCATGGCACCCAGGGATGTGCCTGGCCCTGGTATTGTAGGATTGAGAATGCTTTCTTGGCCAGAAGGGGGAAAAGAAATGAAACGAAATAAAGTTTCAGTGACTAAGAGATTCCAAATGGATTCAAGAGGGCATTCTGAAGGTTGCTCTTATGTAAGCTTCAGCCAGATATTGCAAATTGCCACAGTATGCCAAGCCCCAACCAACAGTATTCCTGAAAACCCTAAAGAATAACCTCAGCCCTAACTCTCTGCTAAAGTCTTTCCTAGTAAGTTTATTTGTTCAGAAACTTAAGGCATCCAGATCATTCCTTTGCCAAATAAGCTCTGAAGCCCAGCAGTACTAGTCTCTCCAAGAACATCAACCAGTTTCATTTGCCTACCCTTTTCCAGCGTGATGATGTTAAAATGGTCATTGCCTGGATATTCCTGAAGATTGAGAAAGTGGTAGAATGAGAGGGAGGAGGTGTAACTGAGAAATTATGATTTTACAAATGATTATGACTAGTGCTTCACTATATAGATATTTCTTTTTCATTTCTGCCATATTGGAATAGCTAGAGGGAAATACCTGAAAATGTTGAGCTGTGGCCCAGTAACCTAGATCTTTGATAATGATTGTAAAATGGTATAGCTTTTGTTATGTGACTGTGTGACTGTAAAGGCCTTGTGACTGCCAATCCCTTTGCCCAGTGTATGGGTAAACAAGTAATAAAATAAAGAAAAAAATATTTATATATATTATATATAATATATAATAATATATATATTTTTATATATAATATTTATATATATATAATAGGGAGTATGGGAGTTTTGGGTATTCTTTTTATTTTTATTTCCTTATATAGAGTAATGAAAATATTCTAAAATTGATTGTGGTGTTGAATGCACAACTATATGTTGATGCTGTGAGCCATTGATTTTATACCTTGGATGGTTTATATGGTATGTGAATGTATCTCAATAAAGTTGCATTTTTAAAAAAGACATCATATGCTTCAGATCCCTAGCTTAATGGTTCAATTCCATTCATAAAAAGGTACTCCAGTGGGGCATTAAGTATTTGGGGCTTCTTTAATGAAGTTGTTATGAAGTAAAATTTCATAATCAAAAAAAAAAAAAAAGAAAAAAGAAATCCCCCTATTCTTTTGTGTTGCAGAAAACAGCTTACTTCAAAGGACACTCCTCCCCACATGATTTAAGAAGACTCACAGGTGTTTATCTGAAACAAGGCTGGACACAGACTGTCCACATTGCCAGTCTTGGTCTCATAAATTATTAACTGAACTATTTGTCCCCACTCACCTAACAGAACAAAATGCTTGTTAACCAAAATTTGGTTAAGATTCTCTCCTTTCCCAAGACCCCTGAACTTTTTTGGGGGAATGGCCTGGAATGGCCTGGAATGGCCTCAGAAGTTTTTTAAATATTCTCTGATCTACTATCTTATCATGGCACCCTTTCATCCTGCTTCTCCATTTCCCCACATCTGATTATTTACTCCGTTCTATAAAAGAAACACCCTTTTAGCCTAACCCTTGAGAAGCTTGTAAACCTTATGGTCAGAGTGTTCTCCCTATTGCATAGTCCCTTTCTCACCCCTTCTTGCAATAATTCTTTCAAATAAAATTGTACCTCACCATGTCCAAATTTGTTTTTTTTTTCAAATTTGGTTTTTTTTTCCTTGACATAGCATATTTTTCATTTCCCTGGAAGAAAATAAGTAATGCCTTGATGACTGATTTTATATAAGGTGTGAAGTGAAGGGAAAATTTACCATAGAAGATTATAAGGTTTCTATAGCCTTGATTGAAAGCCTATATAATTTGGAAAGGAAGCTGGGGTATGAATTGGGAGGATGATTAATTATGTTAGTGAATTTTGGGGAAAGAGCAAGTTGAGATGATTGGGACTCATGTATACTAAATACCCTCATAAGGTTCTTTATTTGGAGGAAAGAAATTTGTAAGACTATCTTCATGGGTTTTAATCCCTACCACATTGGTATAATATGTTTTCATATTTTAACGCAATGATAATTTTTATGTCATATGATTTTTAAGTCCATTGCCTACAACTTCAGAAAAGGTCTGAAAGGTTTACTATTATTTTTATGCTCACCCTTTTTAAAATCAAAGTGTCTTTTGGTTTAATTAACATCATTGGCTTACAAGCTCTGAATGAGCTGCTCAGGCAGCTCCTGCTCACCAGTTTGCTGGGGGCAGGGGGCAGTTTACCTTTTGGCCCTGATATTATTATGTTTGTTTGTATGTATCACTTCACACCACTGATATGACCTTGACCTTCAATTGAATCTGATTTTAATACAGAGGTATTCAAACTTCATAGAAATCACATTTTTCTTAATGAATGTTTCATTGAAGACTAGTGTTTTCGAGTTGCCTTACTTAGTAGGGAAAAGCAACTTAGGCTAGAAATATTCTTCCAGGACAGGCCACAGTGGTTCAACAGGCAGAGTTCTCACCTGTCATGCCAGAGACCCCGGTTCAATTCCTGGTGCCTGCCCAAGCAAATAAAAAAAAAAGAGAGAGAGAG
>PVIY010023215.1:0-39627 GCA_004026745.1 Myrmecophaga tridactyla | reverse complement strand
TCCCAAATATTGTCTCCCATTGTGTAGGCTGTCTTTTTACTTTCTTGATGAAGTTCTTTGATGCACAAAAGTGTTTAATTTTGAGGAGCTCCCATTTATTTATTTATTTCTTCAGTGCTCTTGCTTTAGGTGTAAGGTCCATAAAACCGCCTCCAATTATAAGATTTATAAGATATCTCCCTACGTTTTCCTCTGTTTTTTGGTCTTAGACCTAATGTTTAGATCTTTAATCCATTTTGAGTTGACTTTTGTATAGGGTGTGAGATACGGGTCCCCTTTCATTCTTTTGCATATGGATATCCAGTTCTCTAGGCACCATTTATTAAAGAGATTGTTGTGTCCCAAATGAGTTGGCTTGACTGCCTTATCAAAGATCAAATGGACAGACCCCTTCTTAACACACCTCTCTGATTCTTGTGTTCCTTCAGCTCAGACTCATCAGTGGTTTTCCCAATGCCTATTAAAACAAACAGAAGAGAAAGGCAGTAGAGTGGGCAGAGCAGGCTTGTTGGTTCATCCCCCGTGCATTCGGGCACTATTTGCTGAGCACCCACGGTGCATGCAGCACGGAGCTAGTACCAGGAAACGTCAGTCAGCTACATGCTTTTCAGAAATTGTCTGTGACTTCTCTGAGTCTGTCTTCTCACTTGTCAGGATTAAAGAGAACAGCGAATGCAAAGCTCCTTCCACAAAAGACTCCAAGGACAGTATTTATTTCCTGGTCCCACCCTGTCTGTGCTCAAAGCTTGGTCTGATCCCCATCACTCCTCCAAGGGTCCCCATTCCCGAACTGGTCCCCCCTCCTGCTGTGCGCATGGCATCTCTTTTGGGGACACACTTAGATTATCCTGATTCAGGAAGCAGCTCAGATACCGTCTCCTCTCTCCCTGCGTCTATTCTTTACGAGGAAAAAAGTCCAGAAGTAACCTCTTCCTCTTGTGAATTTGAATAGCTCATTCCCATCTTTTGTCTATAAATGGATTATATCATTGATGACGTTCCAGTTTAGTTTGCGCTGTCTGTGCCCTACTAGATTAGTTTCCTGAGGGCAGGAACTAAGCTTTGTATATCGCTAGAGCTTTATCTCTATACCTGCGATCTCAGTAAATTTGTGTTAATGAGTGATTTCATTTTTTGTGTTTTGCCCATATATCACTGTGCTCTCATTTAAGGGATTATTTTGGTTTGGAGCTGAAAATGAGAACAGTTCCTCGAAATCCACTGTGATCAGCAGGTTAGACGGTTTCTTTCCCCTTGAAGGGATTAAACTTGAACATTGTGACATTGCTGTATTTGGAGAATTTTAGGAAGAGACAAGGCAGACATCAATCTAGGATGATTCGGCAAGTCACTGCCCTTTAAGCGAGTAAAGGGCTCACAGGTTCTTATCTGGTGAGGTGGGGTCTTATCCTGACAACTTAAAAAAGGAAATGGGCACACCCACTATTAACACAGCTCCCAGCAAAAGTAAAGAGAATTTAGAAAGAAAAAAAAAAAGGCATTAAGTTTACGTACTTCTGTGAGAAACAACCTGGTTTCATGGTTCACGTGTCTTTCCATTCTTATCCATGGTTATAGACAGTTGTGATCATGCTATGTAACTGAATATTCTATTTTTGTTAACATCATTTCCTACAGAGTTTCCTATGCTTTTATGGACACTTGATTCTGTTTCTAAATGACATGATCCTAGAGACTTAAAACAAAGATGTGGCCTGAGGGAATGTTAGCGTTGTAATATTTTTAAGAGGGGAGAACTTATTCTGATTGTGCTGCAATGTACTGGAGCAAAAATACTAAATGATTTTGATTGAAGTTGCAGCACATTAAATGAGATTAAGATCGTGAGCCACTTCGAAAAGTTTTCTTTAATTAAATTCGCATTTTTAAGAGATTAGGCATTGTTTTGCCCAAGCAATGGCACTTTATTTTGCATAGGCCTTAGAGGAACATCTGGAAGGCAGCCTTTCCTTATCAGCAAGTTTGGCTAACTAACCTCAGGCAGTTTCAGGTCTCTAACACTAATGGGATGGAATAATTTTACCTAGAGGAATCCACCTCCAGCTTCCTTTTTTTAGAAGAAATGAGTTGTGGCCGGTTCCTATATGCGCTGAGATGTGTTTAACATATGGAAATCATCAAGCTAAATAGCAGACTCTCTTTGAGGTCTGTGGCTATAGTTTCCAAAAGGGAGAGAGAGAAGCCTTTAAAATGAGACTGTTCAGGATTATAACAAGCCCTGTATGCTTGTCCTTGGAACTAACCTTCTGATTTGGCTCTAGGCTGAGTTGACTAGATTTGTGCTCCCTTTGTTGCTTTAAAGCCACAATCACTCTTCCTTGCAGGGAGAACCGCTGTGTTCTAGTGCGGTTTTGTAGTTTTCTTTATGGATGTTCTTAATTATTTTGTTATTTCCTTCATCAGTCAGAGCCATTAATGTGAATTTTGAGTTTAAATAAATGTGTCTTTTGGGTCAATTTACCTGACAGGAATTAGTTTTATATAATGATCTCTCCTTACTATACTTATGTATGATCTCCTGTGATTTAGCAAAGGGATGCTTACCAGGTTTCTTTGTATTTCCTAAAGGAGGGACTGCATCTCTGTTTGGTGTCTATGGTTTGGTCTATGAAAGAACCACAAAAGATTGGTCCCGGTTTTTTATTTTATTCATTTATTTTTTTGGTTGCATGATCTAGGAATTGAACCCGAGTCTCCAGCATGGAAGCTGAGCATTCAACCACTGGACCACTCATGCACCCTTGTTTTTTATGCTTTTGTTTAAGGCTCAAGAAACGAAAAGACATTGAATGATACGAGTCTCCCTGACCAGCTATAGTGGGTCCCGAGAAGACCTATGAGAAGGACTTTATTAGTGAATAGTACAGCCCTGAATTCAAGAGAGGACCTGCATTGGACTGGAACCCTCTTTAAAATACTGAGGATTCAGAGGAAATCTTTTCAATTACAAACCTATGAAATGCCATCAGTTCCTGGGACTGAGGTCAGAGTGCCTACTTGGGCATGACTGACACCAGACCTATTAAATGGGTTGTCCCTTCCCCAGTCCCATCACTGACACTGGTCCTGTCCCAATACCTATTTACCAGTTGTGACATTTTCCAGCCCCTCTTGCCTAGGGGAAAATTAGGAATGTCAGAAAGGTGAGTAATCCCTGCGTTCCTGGCAGAATTTCCTAAAAGCCAGAGCTGGGGTCAAAATCCAGACTGCCAGGTTTTACTGCTTCCACACTATCAAGTCCTTAAAGTAAAAAATTTTAAAAAAAAGTAAACAGAAAAGAAATCTTGAGGGATCATCTAAAACCAATTTGAAGGCAAGCCCAATTTCACCAACTATTTTATTTAGCTTTTAAATCCTTTAAGCCTTCATTCAGCCAATGAACTAATGATTCCGAAATATCATGCAGAAGTATGCAGAAAATTCAAAAATGTAAAAAGAATTTTTTGCCCTCTGGGAAATGTTAATCTAGTTCTAAGAGGTCGGTGAAGATGCAGGTAATTAGAGAGCAATGCAGAATATGCAAGAGAGGTCTCTGAGGGTGTCTCCTGAGGTTGAAGCCAGGGAGTCAGCCAGGTCTGCCGACATCCAAAAGTTTTTCTAAGGCTGGAAGATCCAATTCCAAGATAGTTCACTGGCTTATCTGGCAAGTCAGTGCTGGGCCTCAGAAGGAGGCCTCAGTCCCTGGCTACACAGACCTCTCCTTAGGGTCACTGGAGGGTGGACATGGCTTTCCCCAGAGTGAGTGAGTCAAGAGAGCACAAGGTAAAGCTTCAAGTGTCTTTTCTGATGAAGCCTTGGAAATCATACGTCCATCATTTTCCATAAAATGCTCTTGGCTACACAGATCATCCCTATTCAGCGTGAAAGGGCACTTCCCAGGGGCATGGGTGCCAGGAGCTGAGAGTCACTCGGGACCTTCTTGGAGACGGACTGCCAAAGAGGCAAAGATATGCATGGTAATGGGAAAAAGTGCTGAGCAGCCTCAGGGGAGGAGGGCAGGTGTTAAACGGATGGATTTTCAGTAGCTGAGGTCGAGGAAAGGTTGTGGATAGGATAGGGAATCATAGGCAAAACTCGCACATGCCCATGTGTTCAAGGGACCCTAATGGAGCAGTTTGGCTGGAGCAAAATGTGAAATGGTAGAAGGGGGCCAGGACCTGTGAAATCTCGATGGCCAACCTGGGGAATTTGCACTTTATTTGATTGTTAGTGTCATCTGAAAGTTTTTGAGCAAGGAGTGACGTAATCACTGGCACATTATA
The DNA here is from genome assembly GCA_004026745.1 of Myrmecophaga tridactyla. Classification (NCBI taxonomy): domain Eukaryota; kingdom Metazoa; phylum Chordata; class Mammalia; order Pilosa; family Myrmecophagidae; genus Myrmecophaga; species Myrmecophaga tridactyla. Next base: position 35,344 of record PVIY010023215.1, on the reverse strand, counting down.
GCTGGGGTTTGTTTGTGAGCCTTAGGGTTTTGGCACCCTTCCTTCTCTGTTGATCTAGTATTATCTAGGTAGACATCTCTCTGATTTCTAAAATTCTATAACATGTCTTCCTGTACCTCTTGATCACATACTACCTTGTACTGCTGAACTTCTCATGGATTTGTCTTGTTATCACAATTAGATTACAAGGGCCATAGGGCCCTATCTTTATCTACTTCTATTTCCTCTGCCGTACCTTGCATACTAGGTGCCTAATAAATATTTGTTAATGGTTGTGTAATAGCACCCAATTGCTGTATATGTGTACAGCTACTGTTAGTGGTCTGCAGTGCATAATTTAAAGTTAGAAGTTTTTCAAAAGAGAGCAGTGATTTCATTTATGTCAGTGGAAAAAAGTGTTCAGCATCAGTTCTGTGTACTTGGCATTTGACAAAATATTTGTAGGGAACTTGGAAAAATAATTTTATTTTAAACAACTCGTGGATTATTTTGAACTTCAAAGAGAGTTGCTGTTTTGCCTAAATTAGACTCAGCTACAGTGTAGAAGTAAGGCTGCCCTCCTTCATTTTTGAATAGTGAAGGGCCAATTCTTTCATGCACACATCAGACAGTTATGGAATAAAACCCTTGTTTTGTCCTTCATGCCCCTTAGTTTTGAATGAAATGTCCATGTGTTTTCACTGACCAAATACGGATTTTAACCAAAAGATAGTCTTAAGAAAGAGACTTTGGGTTTCAAGTTAGCAAAGTACATTTTTGCTTTCTTCTCTTGAAAAGGTGCTTCAACTAAAAAAGTAAGAACCAGGTATGTAGACTATGTTCTCGTACAACTCAGAGACATCTGCAGCCATGAACCACACAGGACTTGACAATAGAAAACAGATGAAATGATGGCAAATGAGGGGGTGGGGTGGGGGAGTCAAAAATAAAATACCCATGTGGACCAGAAGCAACTCATTTGCCCACAGAATCCCAGGAAGGCTCAGAAATTAGTATCCCACATTCCACCGAAGTAGAAGTAAAGCAGAGGGCTTTAAGATGCATGTGTGTGCATGCGTGTGTGTGTGTGTGTGTGTGTGTGTGTGTGAAAATCTGCAAGAGGTGAAGGGATTCCCAAGAGGCTTCAGGAGAGAAGTTCTCTGATGGTACCTCTGGCCCAGAGAGAAGAGTAGGTCCAGAATGGAGCAGAGAGAAGGATGTTGCTGGGATGGGGTGGGGTATTAATTTAAATAGAAGAAAAGAAAGAAGGAATGGTAAGTCCTGGGTTTGAATTCTGTCTCTGCCACCAGTGAACTGTGAACATGAGCAAATCAGTTAACATCTTTGGACTTCAGTTTTTTCATTTATTAAATAAAGGGTTGGATCATATAATGTTTAAATCTACTGAAACTCTGATGTTATATGATTCTGTTGGGTAAAAGGCAAAAAAAAAAAAAAAAATACCAGCGATTCCACTCATAGGTATCTGCCCAAGAGAAAGTGTTCATAGAAGCATTATACAGAACAGTGAAAAACTGGAAACAACTCAAATATCCATCAGTTAGTAAGTGGATAACGAACTGTGGTATATTTTTACAAGGGAATACTTATTCAGCAATAAAAAAGAACAAAGTACTGTACATGCTACAGTATGAATGGTCTTAAAAAATGTTATGCTAAATGAAAGAAACCAGACACACAAAATTACATATCATATGATTTCATTAATATGAAATGTCTAGAAAAGACAGTTCTGGAGAGACAGAAAGTTCATTAGTGATTGCCTGGGGCTGAGGTAGGAGTAGAACGGATTAACAGCAGCTAACACTCTGGGGATGATGGAAATGCTCTGAAACTGGATTGTGGTGATGCTTGCACAAAAAATCATTGCTTATAAGCTTAAATTATCTTCAAAAAAACTCTTTAAGAAAAAATAACCAGCAAGAGGTAGGGAGTGGAGAATTATGAACAAGACAAGGTTGGCAATGTTTTTAATATTGTTGAAGATGGATGATGGGGAGTTAGGGTTTATTATACCCTTCTTTCTACTTTTGTGTGTGTTTGAAAATGTACACAATAAAGTTAAAAATTATAAGGGCGAAGATAAACAGGCCAGTCACAAGCCAAGCCTGTCATGGTGTGAATGTCAGGTAACACTTGCAACACATGTTTTACATTTTCTAATGAGGATGTTCTAGGCACTCGTGAGTCCTAGCTTAACCCCCAATGAAACCAAATTTATGGAATATCAAATCACTTTTAACACGTTAGCTCTTCTGATTTATCTCAGCAGTCATTTGAGAAAACCGTGGTAATCACATCACCAGAAAGAAGGTTAAATTTTGTTCAGGATGTTCTAAGAAATCATGTAAGTATGTGTGTCATATTTTAGAAAGGATAAAGCTAAAATGAGCTTTATGCTTTACAGGGGAACCTTCGGTCCTAAAAAATTATACCATGCCAAATAGTTGTCCTTTATAATAGCTCCGAACAGCTGAATTTTTTATATTTGAAATTTAGAAGCAATGTTCCATTCCAGACAGAATCTGTCATCAAAAATGAGTATCAGAATGATAGTCACCATTTTTTTCCTTGCTCATGATGTACTTGTCCAGGGATAGGTTTTGGGTCCTCATATCAACATTCTGAAGAATGAAGGTAGTGTCTTTGTCTCTGCCCTGTGATGAGGGGTATTTAGGCCCAGCGAGGTTTGAATGACTTGCCTGAGGTCAGGAAGCTGGTAAATGCTGGTGCCGGGGATGCCTCCCTACAGGCTCTGCTCTTAGTCATTTTGCTCTGCTGTTTGCATAGGATGTATGTTTTTCCATCAGAGGACTTTTTCCCACAGACTTTGGTGTAACATAAGTGAAATGGTCTTTTTATGGGATCCACATGAGGTAGGTGAGAAAGCAGAGGTCGCATTCTCCTGGCAAGACAAATATCAGGGGGTGCCAGTCAAAGGCAGTGACCATCTCTGAGGCACAGTTTTGGGCTGCCTGTCACTAAAAACATTACAGGTGGTTTCCGAGCTTTGATTTGAAGTTGGGGTAGGCATTGATTGAAATTCAGAGTCCCGAGTTGCATTTATTCACAGGATTATTACATATCTTCTGACTGGTCTCCTGGCTTCCTGTTCATTCTTAGAATTGCCACCTAGTTGCATTAGATCCTTGAGACAAAACTTTAAATGCCTCACATCGTCTACAGATTAAAATCTGAACTCCATAGTTTGGTGTTCAGAGCTTCTCATGTCTTACTCGGCCTTGCCTTTCTCTCTTCCCCTCCCGCTGTTCCCCATTGGGCACCTGTGCACGTGCCATCTGGAATACTTGGCTGTTCTTACCCTTCTGTGGTTTGGCTTGTTCCTACTGACCATAATTCCCTTCTCCCTCTGCCCTATGAGTTCCTACTCAGTTTTCAAAGCACCAATGAAATGTCATGTCCCTTGGAAGGAAGTTTTCTCTGACTTTGCCTCAGCAGTTCCAGTTGCTTCTTCTCTGGGTTTTCCATGACGCTCTCTACACATTTTATTATATGTCATCTTGTTGGTTATTTATGTTGCCTAGCTCCTTCAGACTGGAGACCTTGGAGTCTCATCTTTGTATCCACATCACCCTGTTCTGTGACTGACATGCGGTGGGGCTTCAGGGAATGTGGGTGATGTGAATTTTTCCATAGAACCCTGGTTTATGACTTTTTTTTTTTGGTTTTAAATGAATTGAAACAGTTTATTCTTTCTTTTTTTTTTTTTTTAGCATTTTGTCTTTTTTATTAATTAAAAAAATTTTTTTAAATACCAAAAAAACACCAAACGCAAACATTTGTAACTTTTGATCATTCCGTTCTGCATATATAATCAGTAACTCACAATATCATCACATAGTTGCATATTCATCATCATGATCATTTCTTGGAACATTTGCATCTATTCAGAAAAAGAAATAAAAAGAAAACAAAAAAAAATTCGTACAGACCATTACCCGCCACCCCTCCCCCTCACTGATCACCAGCATTTCACTCTAAGTTTATTTTAACATTTGTTCCCCCTATTATTCATCTTTATTCTATATTTACAGTTTGTGACTTTTAAAGTGAGAAGTTTTAAATATATAAAATGAAGACATATTTAACAAGTCAAATTTATGTGAAAAAAATGAAAACTGACCTGGAAATATTAAATATTCATAATGTACCAGAAGTACAGTCCTACTTCTTAGGGAAAAATATATTCTAAGTGTTAAGGGTATAATATATCCTTAATATATAGGGTATTCCCATGGCACCCCCCTTTCCAACTACAATGTCTCATCTACCTTTTTTTTTGGTATTGAAGTGAGCAACTCTGGAAGAAATGAGTGCCCAGGAACTGGAGAGGGGTGAGACAGATGTTTCTAGGAATTTCCTATTGTATCTTTTTAGGTTTTCAGAAAAGAAGGCACCTCTTGGATTACCTCATTCCTAAGGTTCCATTTCTTAGCAAATAAGAGAAAGCAAGTGCTAGCTATTTACTCACCATATATTTAGTTGACCAAATTTAGTTGACCTAACTGGGGTAAAGCTGGCCAGTGCCCTGAACTTGACCTTCAAACACCTGTTGTCTGTTCAGTTCATTTGGTATAGCTTATCCATAACTGCTAACTGGCATTTTATGGAATAAAAGATAACTGTGCTCACAGAGGTTTCTGACAACCTTAAAAAGCTTACATTCCAAGAGAAATGATCCAAAGATATGGACATTCCTTTATTAGGGAAAGAATTTCTGGAGAACACATTAGTCTTGTTCTCTAGTTTATTTCCTGCTGGAACTCAAAGTGATGGGAAGTCACTGGGTAAATGCTAAAAATAAAAATTCACCCTGCTTTTGGAAGGTTGGGTTGAAAGTGAGTTATTTTTCTCTTGAGAACTGATTCTGCTGAACTATCAAATTATTCACATATATCATGTGGTGGCAGGGAAATCTGGTTTTCCGTAGTCTTCTCCCTTTTCTCTCATGGTGTTTTTTATTTTGTTTTGGCTTTTAAAAAGGGAATTTATTAAAATTCACAGTTCACAGTTCTAAGCCTGTAAAAATGTCCAAACTGAAGGAAAGCTGATGGGGCTGGAACACCTCTGTCAGCTGGGAAGGCATGTGGCTGGCATCTGCTGGGGTCTTTGGCTTCTTGTTTCAAACAGCTTCCCCGGGGACATTTTCTTTCTTCATCTCCAAATGTCTGGGTCTCCTGTTGGCTCTGAAGCTTTTTCCAAAGTGATTCCCTCTTAAAGGGCTCCAGTAAGCAACCCCACCTTGAAAGGGTGGAGACACATCTCCACAGAACCACCTAATCAAAAGGTCCCATGCATAATTGGGTGGGTCTCATCTCCAGGGAAACAATAAAAACGCTCCCACCCAGCAATAGTGAATGAGGTTTAAAGAGCACAGCTTTTCTGGGGAACACAACAGTTTCAATCCAGCACATTCCAGCCTCTGGACCCCGAAAAGACGTGTTCTTTCCAAATGCAAAATGCATTCATTCTATCACAAGATCACAAAGCCTTAAACCATTTCTGTAACAAAACAAATACAATGCAAAGTCAGAAACAGTACAAAATCTCAACAAAGTCAGCTACAGGCATGGGCTGTCCTGAGGCAAAAGCCTCCTCTCATTTTGTTTTCATGAACATTGTATGAGCTTCTCTACAGGGTGTTGCTCACCTGAACATCATCTTTGCACCAGGGTAAGCTGAATCAGTGCATTAATTTCCATTCGTAATTAACCCCTAATGCTTATGATCTAAGATGATTCACTTGTAAAAACAGAAACCCAAACCAGCAAAGCAAAGCAAATCTCTTGAGAAGAAAGTGCTTAGAAGAAAGGGAGAAACATTTAAAAATATTCCAGGATTCTCTCCCTACTGTAATATGCAGCATTGTTCAAGGAGAGGTATTTCCTAATTGAGATCTCTCACTTCTGGAGGCTTGCTATTGTAGATTATTATACTTTGAGCCATTAAAAACATAATTTCTGTTTGCTTGGAAAGATGCACTGGTTATATCTCCTTACTCTCTTTACCTTCTGTCCCCTCTTAGAAAGCCGTGCCCCCAGTGCCCTCATGCCCTACAGAGCAAAAATCACAAATGAAGAAATTAGGTAACCAGAGCCTGGCTTCTCTACAGATTCCTTTAGGGGAACAGCTATGCAGCCAGTATACACATTCCAATTCAGTTAGTGATAACTTCTTGGTTTTCCATTACCCATGCCAGTGAGGTCATGAAAATTACGCTCACTTTCATGAGCTTTTTTTTTTTAATTAAATTTTTTCAAAGCTGGAAGGTTCCGGGGTAGTTAATGTTTTGCTCCTGACAAGGTCCTATGCAATTAACACTTAACCTGCTCCTCTCCCTCTGTTCTGCCCTGCGGCGTACAGCGTTGGCGATGGGGTGGGCTGCAGGTGGTCACCAGGGTGACTCATCTTTACATGCATCTCAGAGCCCTCAGTGACCGAAGACAGGACTCTCTCTTCCACCATCAAGCGGGTGGAAGTGGGTGAAATCAATCCAGAGAGTTCTGTAATGGCACAGAAAGCAGAAGGGTTGAATGCTTGCTCCAGACAAATAGGACAGGAAGGAAAACAAAGTTGAGTTCAAGTAAAAGAAAGGAGACGGCACAGTAACCATGGGCAGCAACAGGAAACAATAGGAGAGAAAGGGAGCGTCTCTCCCCAGCAATACCTTACTATGCAATGGATATACTTCCCAGAAGTTCTGGCCAGCCACACTGTTCTTACAGCCAACAGTAAGAAATGAATATAAAACAACAACGATTAGTTTCTAGAGCCTTGCGCAATGTTTTCCCACTATTGTGGAGGGATAAAATATTTCACCTAAGTAAATTTACCAGGTAAATGGTCTCTAAGTGTCAATGTCTTGGCCAATTAGACATGTAAATTTCCTAAATATTTTCTCCCCCTGTCTTCTGAGCATACGTGGAGAGGCTGCCTTCCCCTGCGTCTTCCTAGATTTGGATGATGGTTCTAAGAGACAAATCTGATCCCTGGCTTGAACTTCCCAACTTGCTCCTCCTGTCTTCAGGATTGAGTTAAACTCTCTCACCTGATATTAAAGGTCACACTATTTGGTTCCCATACAGCTTTCCAGCCTCATTTCCTCCCCATCTACCAAAGGCACAGCTGCTCTGAACTGTTTCTTATGTCTAACCATTTACATATATAGTTCCTGCTGCTCAGAGCGCCTCATGCACTTGATCCAGCTAATTTAATTGGACCCATTCTTTGGGTGTGTGTGCCCTCCCCCCCCCAAGTGTTCCCTCCTCCCAGATATGTCTCTCGTGCCCTTATAAATTATATGCCCCTCAGACCTCTATCACAGGATACTTGTGGAGCTATCAACAATAATCATAGTAATCAGCATTTATGAAGCACTAAGTATTCGGCCCTTTGCTAAGGGTTTTATTTGTATTAACTCATTTAATCTTCACAACAACACTTTACAATAAATACTCTTATATTTCCATCTTAACAACGAGTAAACGGAATCACAAGATGTGTAACTCACCCAAAGCCTCACTGCTGCTAGTGGGTAGAAGTAGGATTTGATGCCAGGCAGGCTGGCTCCAGAGCCTTAACCGCTGTGCCCATGGCCTGGTTGGCAGAGACAAGACCCCTGGTCTGGGCACGCAGTGGGCCCGCTGAGTTCAAGGGAGCGAATGGATGGGCGAGTGAATCCACGTCAACCTCTGGGCCGGGCGGTGGACCAGGGGTGGTGGCATGAGGTCATGGAGGCCGGTTGATCCAGAAAAAGGAACAAACTAAGTTGACCTTTGTAAGTATTCTGTTGAACTTGATTCCTTCCTCATTGTTGGTTGTCAGTTGTTGATGTGATCTCATTCCTTGATTATTAAGAACATTCTTTATTGTCTTTTTGCTTAAACACGGTCTGAGTTGCTTAGGGAAAGCCGGTTGGGGAGAGTGTTGCCGGCAGCAGAAGTTGGCTGGTGATGGCCTTCTGGAAACTCGGCCCTGCGTGGTCCCAGGGAACAAGTGGAATAAAGTAAAACACCGTTCCCTTCCCCTAATCTACAGTAGGCAGTAGCTTTCCAGGAATTTTCTGTGCATATTCACGCCTGTTTACTTTTGTACATATACATGTACAAAGAATCATGTTAGTATATTTCATGGACTCCAGAATGTCATTGATTGTATATTACACTCCAATTTCAGTAATTTTTAAGATACGAAGGAATGTTCATTTAAACAACCGATGAGATATAGAATGTGACTCACTTTTTTTTCATGTTAAATGTCTTGAATGTCAGTCCTTTTTAACAGAGAGACACCTCCTTTTTCCATTTCATTTTATGGTATTGCATAAGTTGAATGTGCTGTGATTTGTTTAAGAAATCTCTTAACATTGAACATTCATGTTTATGTTTTTTATGTTACAAATCATGCTGCAGTAAACATCTTTGTTTATATGTCACTGTATATGAGCAAGTATACTTATAAGGTAAATTTTTAGAAGTGGAATTACTTAGTCAAAAGATGTGCATCCCATACATGTTTTTGGTACAACTTTTAGAAGAATCTTTTACTTTTGTGTTTTTCATTATTGGAAAGAAACCAAATACAGATGAATAGCTCTAGCCAGGGCATCTTGTAGAGAGAATTTCTGGAAAGGTAGAAACTTCTAGTTAGGCATTTATATTCATCCATTCATAACAGAACTTTCCATTCTAAGATGTATTTTTTAAATTTTCAAACAGTTTTCAATGGGAGATACATTGTAAAATGGATGTATACAGGTAATGCCATAGAACTGCACTGCCCCGCCCCCCCAAGAAAACTGCTGTCAAATTGTACATCTCACAACAGCGGTATTTTTTTCTTAAACTTTTTATTTTTAAATAACTTCGAACTTGGAGGACAGTTGCAAAAATAATACAAAACCCATATAGGAAGTACAACATAACAATGGTATTTTGGAATCAAGGAAATAAAAGGTATATTTTAGTGTGTGCATAAGATGGGCGTGCACACACACCCATCAAAACTAAATTGGAAGTTGCTTTTATTCTAATTTAGGGATGAAAATTTGATTTAATTCTTTTCCCAGTGATGAGATCTGGAGAGTAAGTCAGAGTTTTGCAGATATCCCATGTTTATCAGTAGTCACTATTCTCCTTTGGAGTCTACTCATCTAGTTTAAAAGCAAACCTTTATTTGCTGGAGAGCCTCCTTTCAAGAAAAAATCAAGTCCCAATCAGCATGTTAAAAGACACTTGTCACAACACTTAAAGTTACAGTGTTTAGAAATTGATTCCAATCCCCTTAATTTACAGATGAGGAAACTTATGGCTGAACACGTGGTATTTTGTGCATCTTTCACAACTGGTGATGATATTAAAATAATACTATTAAACAAGTATTACAGAGCTCAAAGGCACGCTTGAGTCATGAAATAGCTTTGGTGCAAATGACAGCACTCTCTTCTTTCTTGCTGATATTCCGTCAGTCTTCTACCTGTGAACTCTCCTGCGGTATTCTGAGTCATTTCCCAGGGGCTTGATGTTGGCAAGTCTGACCTCTCACATCTGTTTCCCCCTTTCTGTTTAATTCGACTTGAAGTGTCTTCTATTTTTCTCTCTTTCACCTTTATTTTTTAGTGTGTACAATGCATCATGCAGGCTGTGCTGTTCTCTCTCTTGGCACCGAAAAAGTCTTCCATTGCATCGGGGAGTAAGTTTTAAAACAATTGACACTTAATAAATGTTCTTGGCTATATGAACACTTTTTTTTGGTTTTTAAGATTGTTCTGATATTGCACTAGAAAGGTAGCTGAGCCCCTTTGCTCTTCTCTGCCCCACAGAAGTTGATTCATTATCTCTCCAGTTATCTATCGTGAGCTTACGAAAAAGGCAAGAGCACTTGCGCATTTGTGTGATAAAATTACTGAACTGTTTCTTGTTAACTGTCAGCTGGCATTGAAAGGGGGCGGTTTTTACATTTTCAGTTGCTTTTTGTGTAATGCAAAGATCAAAGGCTTTTTCTGAGTTTCCTTCTCTACTCAAACCACAACTTCCTTCCTCCGTATTAAAAGCCTCTACTACACGCATAAAGTATTTTACTTTCTCACCCTGAGTGGCAGATAATAATTTTATTGGACCGAGATGAATGTGGTCACTAGAGGGCTGTTCTGTGGTCCCTCTGCAGCTCTGCACAGACTCCCTTGCAAAACATTTAATGAGCTATTCAGAAACATGTTTTGCTTTTTTGTTTTATTAAAGCAAAGAAGACTTTGTGTGCCTCATTTGATTTCACCCCTTTTTTCTGGTAGTGGACCATTTTGAGAGTCTGATGGAAGCGTGGGTGGAGCTGGGGCTTGGTAAGCAGGGCCAAACAAGGCTCACTCCAGCACATTCTCCTAAAGTTTAGAGGGCTCCCTTGTCAACAGTTGTTTTAATAATATGCTAACAAGACTCTCTTAAGGCTACGGCCGAAAAGATAACACAGTGGAGGAAATAGTGCAAGGGCAGGCAGTTCTGCCTGGGACTGGGGGATCAGGGTTCTGGTGGGAGGGGCAGAGGAGGCAGTGCGGAAGCATTGTGCAAGCTGCACCTCACCAACGACAGGCCTGGAAGCCAGCTCCGGGCATGCTGACAGCCCCAGAACCCACCCAAGGACTGCTGGGGGTCTGTGCCCTCAGCTGGGAGAGTCTATTCTGGAGCTTGATGGGAGTTACGCATGGGGCCAAGACGCCTCAGGCAGCCCATTGCCTGAATTTCTGAATTTCAGCACTGATGCTTACCAGCTGGGGTCTGGCTGGGCAGGCCCTTCACTTGTCTTAAGCCTTCATTTTCTCTCTGAAAATGGGGATAAATAATACCCGGCACACAGGTGCTGTGGGATTACTAGCTGGGAGAACCTCAGTAAAACACCTGGCACCTAGTAGGATCTCAACGTGTGGCATTTCTTTTCCTTTCCTTCTGTCCGTCTCTGATTTATTCTGTGGGGGTTTTCTTTTCTAAGGAGATTTCATTGACACCGAAATCACTAACTGGACCGAGGCGAATCGTGTTTTCTCAGAACTCAGATGCGTTTGCAGAGGCTAGGGCTCTGCAGGCCCACCACACAAGCAGCAGGGTGCCTCCTGGGGCCAGGGGAGCTGGCCTGGGGCCCTGCCTCTGGTGGGCTAAAGATGGAAAGGAGGAGGAGTGGTCTTGGGAGACCCCAGCGGGGAGGGAGCTCCTGCGCTGGCTGGAGAAATTGAACCTAGTCCTAGGAGGCTGACTTCGTTGCAGGTAAAGGCAGCACCCCCCAACCCCCCACCCCCGACCCCCCCCAACCCCCCCACCCCCCACCCAGAGGGCTGCAGGTGTCTTTCCACCGTGGAGCAAAGAAAGTTCACAGGAAACTGGGAGTGGGGGTGACAGGTGAGGAGGTGGTGGGCTGGGGGGTGAGGTGGGAGGGGTGGAAGACCAATCCTGGTCTGGGCCAAAGCTGAGTCCCTAAGGCTGATTAAAATGCCCTGTGAGAGCAGTGCAACCGTGGCTCAGTGGCAGAGTTTCTTGGATGCCATGCCGGAGACCCACGTTCGATTCCTGGAGCCTACCCATGCAAAAAAAAAAGAAAATGCTCTGTGAGCAGTTGGTCCTTTTGTTTTCTCCCCCCTTACCTGTCCTTTTCATTTCTCTCCCCTCCCCTCCTCTCCCCACTTCTTTTCTTTCATTCTCTTTTCTTTCTTTACCCTCTTGTACTTCATGGTCCACTTAAGAGTTGTCAGACAAAAATGTTATACACCAAAGGCTTAAATATTCCTAACCTTGTTTTGGTGTTCATTTTAAAGGAGGAAAAAAGGAGAAATGGCAACGTGAATTTTGAAAAGTAAAATGAATATTACAAACCTAATGTATTAACCCTTTTATATCAGTAAGATGGGGAAATAAGGTAGTTCACAAAAGTTGATTAAAGTTAGTGTGAGGTTTTAAAAAAACCTTGTGGGTGTTCATTCAGGAAGGGGAACAAAGCTCTGGCACTTGGAATTTGGGCGTTGGGCAGAGGCATAACACTACCCCCAGGCATACGGTCTTTTTGACACTCCCCAGTGTGTTGCTTCTGCTGTTACCGCAGGATGACTGCAGAACACAAGTGCCGACTTCCCCACCACAAAGTGTTTCTACATCCAGTTTCTACCGTCCTTAAAGAACTCCTCCCCTCTTTAAAGTTTCTTTTTTCTGCATCCTTTTCTATTGCATTTTTTTCCCCCTGGGCACTTTTTGTTGTGCTTTTACAAAATAAATTTAACATCACTGTGTGTACTATTAAAAATAGCACTGGCTGGTAGCGTTGTAATTATAACTCAGAATCAGTGTAAGTAGAATTCTTATCTAGAACGTTTTAAATGGGAACGCAGGCATTATATTTATCAGCCGGAAAATGCTGGATAAATACAGAGCGGTGCTAGGTCTATGTGCTTTGGAATATTGTTTTTCACTTATCTGACAGGTGGAGTTTGATAGGGCCCAGGGGTTGGAGAGAAAGTGGGCAAACGGGCATGCTCAACCTCAAACACAGGTGATAAGATGGTAAATTGCTATAGTCTCTCTGGGGGAACAACTAAAAATGCATATCAAAAATTAAAATGTGTATACCTTTTGAACCAGCAATTTCACTTCTAGGAATGTATTCTTAGGTAATAATCGGATACATGCACAAATGTATTTTGAGCAAATGCATTCTAGGATATCCACTGCAGTATTGCTGGTAATAGTAAAAAATTGGAAACAGCTTAAGTGGCCATCAGATTTACCCATTGGGAATAGGTTAACTAAGTTGTGGTGCTGTCACACGATAGGCTAGTATGGAGCTGTGGCAGAAGGAAAAAAGAACTATATATATTGACTTTGAAAGATATTCACAAAATATTAAGGTCCAAAGCAATGTGTATAGTATGATGCTGTTAAAGTAAAAGAGAAAAGGGTGGGTAGGGGGTAGGCGTGATTATTTGATATTCACACTTTGGAAATGAAAAAATGTTGTTACCAACGACTCCTATTGGGAAATGATTGAGGAGAAATCTGTGGTTTAACACAGGGCTTAAGAACCGAGGTTTGGAATGAGAGATCTATTTTCTAGCATTGTGACCTTGGCAATTTGCTTAGTTTCTCTTATCCGTGCGGAGGTGATCACAGCTCTGACTTCATGTTGTGAGGATTAAAATGAGATAAAAATATTTTAAAACGCTTATTGATTCAATGACTGGTACACAGGAAATAGCATGTTCTCATCATATTTTCATTTTTACAAAGAATATGTCAATTTCTATCATTAGAAAATAAGAAAATAAAGCTATTTCAGTGAGAAGTGATGGTTCCGGTTAAGAAGCTTCGTGACACTCTTATGGACTCAAATATAACTGCCAAAAGGGGCAGATTTGTTTACAGAGTAGAGGATGAATTTGTTAAGTTTTGGGAATAAGAATCTGAAGGTCTACAAGTGAAAGAATACTCTACCCTCTAAAGCACAGAGGTAACCTTTAAGATACCTCTAAGAGCTCTCAGATAATGGGGGAAGCAGATAGGATACTTAAATGTTCTTTAGACACTCAATAAAAGAGAAAATAAAGTTATTAGGACAATCTTTATTTGGAAAAAAAGGGTTATCAATAAAAATCAAACCAGATACATGTTTTGATTTTTATTATAATCTTTATTTTGACCTCAACAATAAAAGAGATTAAATATATTGAACGGATATTATATAAGAGGAAAATGTTGACAGTGCTTCAGAAATTTCCAGAACTATTAAATAAGAATGGAGAGCTTTGGTCATTTGTCCTTTTTGTTACAGATAATTAGTTCAAAGCCAAAAATTTTTTGATTTCTTAAAAAAAATTTTTTTTATATATAATATAACATATATACAAAGCAAAGAAAGAAAAAAGCAATAATTTTCAAAGCACTCTTCAGCAAGTAGTTACAGGACAGATCCCCAGATTCCAGAAGTTTTCATGGGCTACCATACCATCATCTCAGATTTTTCCTACTAGCTGCTCCAGAACACTGGAGGCTAAAAGAAACATACATCTATTTTTATCATCACTTTATTTTTTTCTTCTTTGTGAAAAATAACATACAAACAAAAAAGCAATATATTTCAAAGCACAGTGCAACAATTAGTTGTAAAACAGATTTCAGAGTTTGGTATGCATTACAGTTTACATTTGATTTCAAGACTAATATAAAGCTCCAAGGAAAATGATTTTTTTTCCTTATTTTAAAGGCCCATTTTTGAAAATTTACCACAAACTCGAAGGGGTTTTGCGGAAACTTTAAAGGCAGTTGCCAGTCTGAGAGCTCTCAGCTTATAACTGGCACCTAACTTGCAGTGGGTGCTGTAAGGGCCAGTGTGAAGTTGGGGGCAGGGGGCGGTGTGGGAAGATGGGAGGCTACTGCTTGTGCAGCAATGATATACCACCATTACCAGAGCTGCCAAATCCCAAAACCAGAGCTCTGAGGCTGTCACTAAGGGCCCACATGGGTACAGGTTTCGCCAGTTTGCTTTACTCTGTAGGGACCCTTATAATAGGGGAGGTTCCGTTTGCTAAAGTTTGTACTCTCTAGAAGATGGTAGCAGTCTTATTAACACTCAATGTTTATGTATAGAATTCTCAGCACCTTTAAAACTTCACTGAAGTACAGACGGTATATGCTTATTTCAGATTTTGAGATTTTGATGTATTTTAGATTTTGAGCTTGAGTCTTAAGATAAGTGGTCTTAGTTGGTTCATAGAAACGTAATGTGGTCCTTGTGCTTGACGTTCATACTCTAGCTGGAAAGACAGAGCTTAAGCACATGAGACATTTTTTCATGTGTGTAGCATAGCTCGTAAATTAAGTGCTAAATTTGTCTTGTTGGCTTACTCATTTACTCAACAAATGTTTGAGTGTTTATGATGCGTTAGGCAGTCACGTGTTAGGTTGTGGGATTAAAGGCAAGAACGAAATTAAGTTAATTTTCCATACTGTAGACAGAGTAATTTGTTCAAAATGTGACTAACATAAAATATAGTAGAGGCGGCATGGCTTAGTGGTTAAAATGGCCTGTGTCTGTTTTGTTCTTTCATGAAGCTCCAGGACACGTCACAGGGCCTGGCCGATGGGAACCACCCTGTAATCCCTGTTGACTGAGCAAATGCTGGTGGAGAGAGCACGCAGCGCTTCCTAAACCCATGTGCACGTAAACCTGCCTGTGCCTGGTATCTTTAGGAAATGATTTGGCTGTAAAAAGTCCCATGGAAACTTGGGGAAGGAAGAGCACCACTTCCAGGCTCCAGGAACATGGGTGATTTTTTATCATCGATCCTCACCTATATATCTGTGGCACCTAAAAGAATCCTTGGCACTACGTAGCAAAAATCTGGGGCTAGGAGGAAAGCACTCTGGACCTGAAGAGCACAGTGTTTGGCAGGGCGGTTTTGCCTTAGGCTTCTTGTTTTCCTAGTACATTTTTTGTTGGATAAATGAATGAATGAACACAATGAAGGTTCAAAAATGATGAAGGTGGGACTTGGTCCAGACCCAGAGAGTGAGATTCTCAGAGCAAATCTCAGAGGTTGATGAGAACCCAGTGCATTTGGTGGGAAACGGCAGAAGTTGGTGTGGACTGGAGTGGAAGTTTTATGGTGGGGAATAATAAGGAAAACGCTGGATGGTTAGTATAGGATCTGAGCAAAAAGCACTTCCAGAGCTCTGTAGGAGAGCTGGGGCCATCAGAAAGAACGCCAATTACTTTGTCAGATGGAATCATTCATAGCTCCTACTTACAGGGCTGTCAGTAGGGAGATAATGCCCGAAAGGCGTGAGGATTCCATACAAACTGATTATTATTCCTGAAGTGAGAGAAGAATCGTGTGTGTATGTATGCATGTGTATACTTGTTTTTTTCTTACAGGGGCAGACAGGCGGACTTAGCACAACCATAGGCAGGCACACGGCTGGTGGGAAAACTATACAGAGACTAGCTCTTAGGGAACCAGTGCCCACCGCAATGGCATGCCATTAGCTGCAAAAGTTGGCCTCAGATCCAGTTTTGTATATGCTGAGGAAGCTAACAGAGGAAGCCCAGGTGTGATAGGGAGGAGGGAAGAACATCTCCGTTCGTTCGTAGCTGTAGAGCTTCTGTGCCCTGCAGGAGTCCAGCTTTGAGGTCCTTGGTGATGTTACCCTACTGCTAGGAGGGTGACTCGCCCACGCACCCCCAGAGAGGTGCTTGATTGTGATTCCTGCTTGGGTCCTCTGGATGTCTTCCCAGCCTACAGTTTGTCTATTTGTCTGCTTGTTAACGGGCTCAGCATTTCTCCAAGGCTGGTTTAGTGGAGCTCATTAAAAAGATGACACCTCCAAAGTTGTCTTCACTGAGACCTGGCATTTTTACCCTGTGAGGAAAAAGTTCTATTTTTCCTGCTGTGATGCTTGGTTTCTAAATCTCCTAAACCCTGGAATAGGTCTTTATATGCTAGTTCCTGTCCACCTAAGAGGAGAAAGAAGTTTACAGATCACAGCTATATTTAACCTTTCCATTTCCTCTACTTTTTTTCTATTGTCCTCTAATCATGTAGGCTCTGATACCAACAAAAGGAAGACCCTCATTTGGGGGAATATGATGCGTTTTTGTGCTTTGTTAAACTGATTCAGTGACTTAACGTGATATCATTGAAATAGTCTAGGGCAGAGATTCTCATATGTGGCTGCACATTAGAATTTCTTGGTTTTCAAAAATCCAGATGCCCAGGGCCTGCCCCAAAGAAATCAAATCAAAATCTCTGGAGGTGAGACTCAGACATCGGACATCAATATTTTAAAAAAACTCCTCAGCTACTTTTAATATGTAGTCAAGTTTGAGAACTAGAACTCTAGAACAGTTCTCAGCCAGGAGTGATTTTGCACCCCTCCCCCGCCCCCAGCAGGGAATATTCGACAATGTCTGGAGACGGTTTTGGTTATTCCGCTTGGTTGTGTTTGTGTGTGTGTGTCTGTGGGGAGGGTACTGGTATCTAGTGGGTGGAAGCCAGAGATATTCCTAAACATTCTACCCTGCACGGCACAGCCTCCCACCACGAAGAATTATCCAGCTCTAAGTGTCAGCAGTGCTGAGATTGGAAAGCAATGCTCTAGAATGATCAGGCTTCAGAAATGAGATATACCAGAGCAATGTATACACCCATCGGGAGTAAATCATAGTATATAGTTTATATATTTGCCTCTTGGCAAGTTGATGAGTTTCTTCTGTGCCTGATATTATGGTGGACTGATGATGCAGCCCTGGCCTGCCCTGGTACCTGGTGTACCTCCTGGTTCTGATTTCTTTGGCAAATCTCTTCCTGTCGTTCTAAAAGTTTTTTGCACTTGAATGGCTTGGAGGAGGACCAACATTAAGAAAATTAAACCCATGGAAATTAGCCAAGATAAATAATATTTAAATACCTTTTTGAATTGCTTGGCTTGATAATAAGGTTTTCTAAAATTAAGGGGTGAACCATTCGAACACGATTATAAGTGTGCTATGAGAAATCTGAATTTTATGTGCTGTGGACAGTTCATTCTCTGAAGGAAAAGAGAAGACTAGGAAAGGCATTTTTAATTTCAGCACAGTACCTTTCTCTCTTTAATTTCAAGACATTCAGGAATGCTTCATGGCAAGTTGATTTTAACCTGCATCATTATGTTGTATAGTTGATGTCATGAGCTGTAATCTCTTCCTAGACGCACCCAGTTCTCCAGTGTGACACACGTACCATAAATAAGTTGTTTTTCTTGTGTTCAATTGTCAAGTTTAAAGTGTTTAAGGTAAAAGAAATTCAGTTAAATGCATTAAATAGTTCCAAAACTGTGTTTTCAAAAACTGTTGATGTCATTAGTCATAGCTCCTGAAATTGCTTAGAATTCATTGATCTTATGCAGGTGATTTATTGTCAACTCTTGACTTTTTTTTTCCAATTTGTCCCTTTGAAGAGATTTCAAGGGACCCCTTAATGCTCTCAGTCAGCCTTTTGTCCTAGGATTATATTCATATATATGAATCTGGGCTTAAAAGTACATAGAAGTTTTCTATTTTCTCCAGCCTTTATTTTTTTTTTTCCCACTGTATGGACCTTTTGACTTCAAAGTAATGCAGTTTATTCATTCAGTAGATACTTCAGGACCTACTATGTGCAGTTTGCATTAATTATTATAATGGCTTTTAAAAATGTTTTAACCAAGTTTAATGTGACTTGAGGCTATAAGCCAAGTTTAATGTGACATGTGTGCTAAATCCTTTTCATACTCAGTAGTTGGAATGCTTTAAGACTAGAAGAATAAGAGCTCACGTAATATTTGGCATGTATACTCCAAACTCTGGTGTTACAACGTGTCCTGTTTCTTCCTTGACTGTTAGCAATGACTCCGTAATCTATGGGGTTCTTTATTTTTAGTCTGATCCTGGCTTTTGTAGCTATGCTTTTAAATTAATTTATAACTGCATTAAAAAAATTTCCCTCCCTGGGTATGTCAACATTCAGTGTTTTCTCCAGGCTTTGGAGATTTGTTTTCCAACATGAAGTTCCTAGAAACTTAATCCAAGTTTGTGGTGCTGGGATCCTCTCCTGAAAGGTTGATTGTCACGAGAATCATTGCAAGATGTTTTTAGTTACAAGATAGCTGATGATGTTCAAATGTTCTCCTGTCTGAGAAGATGAGTGTGTGAATATGAGTGTGCATATGTGGCATATGTATGTGTGCTAGAGAGGGTTGTTCTTTGCTGGAATTGGGGGACAGGATGGGGAAGAAGAGAATTAAATTAGTGCTTAAAGATTGAGTGGATCAAGCCCAACCCTTGATGTAAGAATTAGCCTGGAACCGTTTGGTTTCTTGGAAAACAGAGTTATTGTGAGTTATCTATAAACATGTGTGTATATATCAGTGTAACTCTTATTCCAGTATGTTTGTCCGTACTTACATTGTATTAAAGAACAACTAGTGGATTGGTAGCTCCTATATAGATATTTCCCAGAATGGGGACCTGTTTGTCCATACATGTAAAAATAAATGGTTTGGTTTGAGGGATATGGCATTAACGATGTGAGGCAGGAGGTCCTAGTTTTCAAATGTTTGAAAATCATGGAAGAGGGATTAGACATGAGCAATGCATCCTCAAAACACAGAACCAGAGCCAGGGGATTGGAATGCAGGAAAATAGAGTCTGGCTCGGATATTCAGTTCAGCAATATCCAAGGAGATCATGAACCATGGGTTGGGGCTGGGAGGTAATGAGCCAGAGAGGTATGGGAATTCTCTTTCAGTGAAGTTTGTCCAGACCACAGATAGAGGAGACAGGGCTTCCGGGGATGGGTTTGAGAGTGGACCTTGGAATAGATGATCTTTAAGATCCACCCAGTCTAGCCATTCTGTGATTTTTTTTTTGTTATTATTATTGACACATTTCACTTCCCTGAAAACTGAGCTACACCTGGTACTTAAAGGGTAATTTCAAATTCATTAGTTCAGAATGTCTAGTGGTTTTTCCCCTCTGATTTCTGCTGGTCCTTCTGCAAGTGTATCCCCTCTCTTTTGCATCAGTTCTTCCTCTGCATGAGTGTTAAAGCGTGTCCTTTAAAAAAATCACCTAAGAATGTATATATAAAAATTAAAAATTTTGAAAATCACCTTTCTTAAAAAACAAATTAAAAACAAAATTCCTCAACCCTAGGTAGCCTTTCAGCTCTAGACCTCCTTCTTACTTCCCCTCATGGTACAAGTCCCTGCTCTCCACATGGGCTCTCCCCATCTTGCTGCCACTTTCACCCACCACTCCTCTAAAATCATTCTTTTTATGATTACCCGAGACCTCCATGTTAACAAATCCTGCTGCCAGTTCTCAACCTCTCAGTAGCATTTGGCGCCATTCATCCCTCCTTTCTCCTTTTTGTTATTTTGTTTGTTTGTTTTTTAATTTTTTTTCATTTTTCTTCCTCTCTCCTTTTTCAAACACTTTCACTACTTTGCTTCCAGGGCACATAACCCACCTTTTCCTGTATCTCAATAGCTACTTCTTCCGAGGGCTTCTATATATAGAAGCACCCCTGGGCTAAGCTCTTGACTCTCTTCTCTTTATATCTTTCTCCGCAGTAGTCCCTAATTGGATTCCACATTAGAATCGCCTGGGCAGCTGAAATTTAAAAAAAAGGCGAGGCTTTATCAAGTCTAATAAATTCAGACTCTCTGGAAAGACTTATGGACATCAGTTTTGTTGTTTGTTTTTCTTATAGAAGTCACAGGTTTATAGAACAATCATGCAGAAAATACAGAGTTCCCATGTACCCCCTATTAGTAAGACCTTGCGTCTGTTACAATTAACGAAAGAATACTATCATTGTATTATTAGCTATGATCCATGGTTTCCATTAGGGTTCCCTGTTTGTGTTTTACAGTCCTGTATTTTTGGTTTTTTTCAATAATGTTTAATCTAGTAACATATGGACAATCTAAAATTTCCCCTTTTAACTACATTGAAATATGTACTCCATATTACATATTTCATTGCTGTTAATTATGTTCACAGTGTTGTGCCACCATGACTACCATGAATTCCTAAAACTTTTTCATCACCCCACATGTTTTTGTTATTTTGTTACCTGCAGCCAGGATTGAGAAGCCAGGTGATTTCATCTGGTCTCATGGGATACATATCACATGCTAATAACACCCAAATTCATGTATTTAGCATAATGACTTTTCTAAACAACAGCCTTGACTGTTTTGTTGTCTGTTTGACATTTCTGGTAGGGATTGAAGTCTTGATTCCACCTGCCCAAAACCTGTCCCTCCCCTGGTCTTGCCCTTGTCAGTCAACAGCACACATTTGCACAACTCTCAGGTCAATCCCAGGATGCAGCTTGATTCCTCTCTTTCCCTCTGCACTTCACGTCCACCCCAATGGCAAGCCTTGTCCATTTCCCTTCCAGGTATATCTATCCCACACCTTACCACATCTCCTACCACCATTTATCTTCTCGACATTTCTTAGTGGTTCCCAAACTCTCCCTGTTCTCCTTCCCAGTGCCCCTCAGACTGTTCTCAAGTATGAGAAAAACATATCAGACCACGCTGTTCCTTTACTCCAAATCCTCTAGTGGCTCCGATGACATTCCTGACCATGAGCTACTAGACCGTCCCATCCCCATGTGGCCCCTTCCCAACTCTCCATCTCATGTCCTCCCACTCCCAGCTTCCACCGCTCCGTTCACACCACACTGACCATCTTCTAGTTCCTCAAACTTTCCAAGCTTGCTCCTACCACAGAGCCTTTGCACCCACCCCTCTCTCTGCCCGGAAGGCCTTCCCCCTAGATTGCACTTTGACTCTCTCCTTCCTTTTTCTCAGGTTTCTGCTCAGATGTCACCTCAGGGGTGAGGCCCATCCCAGATTCCCCCAACCCCCAATTAGTCTCTATCTCTTTCTTCTCCCCCTTTATCTCTACTTGACATCCTATTTTTCTGGCTGCTTCACTAGAACTTTTGTCTCTGTTATATCCCCAGCAACATGACAGTGCCCAGGCATAGTAGATGACCATAAATACTTTTAACTGAATAATGCCACACCTTGAGGCCTGATCTCAAAACTTCTGCATTTTGCTACTTCTGTGGCCCCTGGCCCCCTTTCTAGCTGGCTGTAGCCAGATCTACTGCTAAATTTATCTTAGACCTGCTGCCTTTTATTTGGTCCCTACCTCCCCACAGATGCCCCCAGAAATTTAGAGGGTTGAAGAAGAATTGAGCAGTGATTGGTATTTAGTGGCAGGTGGTTTCATTTCTCTCTTCTTGACTACTCTATGCAAGTTCATGCCACTCCTGTTTTCTGTATACAAGCTTTGCCTTGGTGATCCACTCTCCGGACTTTCCTCCTTCTCTTTCTGCTCTTCTTCAGCTTTCCTTGCAGGTCCTTCCTTTTCCAACAAAATATTGGTATATTTTCACCCCAGAGTAATTTGGGCAGAGAATATAAAAGTATTAGCAAAGTCTCATTAGGGGAGAAAGGAGGAAATATTAAACCCCCCACCTGGAAAATTCTTGATATTCTCACAAACAGTGTGGACAACCAATTTAATATGCCAAGCCCTCAACCTTGGGGCTCGCCCCCATGACACTTATTCCTGCAAAGAGTAAGCTAAGCCTGCTTATAATTATGCCCAAGAGTCACCCCCAGAGAACCTCTTTTATTGCTCAGATGTGGCCTCTCTCTCTAAGCCAACTCAGCAGGTGAACTCATTGCCCTCCCTGCTACATAGGACATGACTCCCAGGGGTGTAAATCTCCCTGGCAATATGGGACAGGACTCCTGGGATGAGCCAGGAGCAGCATCATAGAATAGAGAAAGACTTCTTGACCAAAAGGGGAGAAAGAGAGAAATGAAACAAAATAGAGTGTCAGTGGCTGAGAGATACCAAACAGAGTCGAGAAGTTAAACCTGTAGGTTATTCTGATGCATTATACAGATATCCCTTTTTAGTTGATGGTGTATTGGAGTAGCTAGAGGGAAGTACCTGAAACTGTTGAACTGTGTTCCAGTAGCCTTGGTTTTTGAAGACGATCATATAACTCTATAGCTTTTACAATGTGACTGAGTGAGTGAAAACCTTGTGGCTGGTTCTCCCTTTTTCCAGGGTATGGACAGATGAGTAAAAAAAATAAGAACGAAAATAATTAAATAATAGGAGGTGATGAGGGAAAAAAACCTCTAGTGGTCAATGAGAGGGAGCGGTAGGGAATATGGCGTGTATGAGGTTTTTCTTTGTTTCTTTTTCTAGAGTGATATAAATGTTCTAAAAGTGATCATGATGATGAATACACAACTATGCGATGACGAAAAATGTTTGAATGTAGTGATGAGCTGTGTGATGATACTGTGAGCCTTTGATTGTGTAGCTTGAGTGGATCGTATGCTGTGTGAATATATCTCAATAGGACTACATTAAAAAATCGATATTTCTTAGGGCTCTACTCAGGTTCTCTGCTCTTTGTGTTCTAACATTTCCTCGGCGATTTCATCCATTCCTAAGGGCCAGTGGCTTCTAAAGTTGTATTTTGAGTCCGACCTCTCATCTAAGTTCTAGATCTGTGTGTCTAGCTGGGAAGTGACATCTGTACTCAGAAATCTCACAGGCATCTCAAATTTGATATGAAGAAATCTGAACTCATTTCCTCTTCCAGTCTTCCCCTTCTCAGTAAATGATGTGACCGTTCCATCTGGGTGACTATCCAGAAACCCGGAGGACATCTTCTTTCTCACCCTTATGCCCAGTGAATTGCCAGTGTTGTCAGTTCTTCTGTCAGTTAGCTGTGGAGTCTGCACACTGTTCCTGTCCATCGCCACCAACCACGTCCAGGCCACCAGCATCACCTCTTACCTAGATTACTCTCAGGGCTCCTGGTGGATCCTCCTTCTCCAGTCTGGTTTCCTGCGCTGCCACTTGTCTTTATAAAATGTCAATGTGATGATGTCATCCCCTCCTAATTAGAATTTTGGTAAAGTCCCAACTTTTTAACAGGGCTTATAAAATCCTCCATAATCTGTTCCCCAAATGACTGCATGTCTTTCTTGGAGTTTGTTGAGGTATCTGTCTCCTCCCACTCTCCCACTGCCACTGTCTCCCAACACCCACACCCACACCCACCTCGTCTGAATGCGCTGCGTCTCATTTGATCCTCTGGGGTGTACAGGTCACAGTAAGACCTCAATAAATATTTGTTAAGTGAACGTGGGAAGGCAGCGGCTCTGGATTATAACTGTACTTAACGTGTAATTAAATTATTATTTAATTTGCCTGAAAATGCTAATTTAAATGCTTCCAGGGTCAAAAATTTCCATTTTGTTTTATGATCCCGTGTATGTGCCCTCTCTCTACTCTGTAACACTTTCTAGAGGGTTATTAAAAATGGAAGTAAAAGAAACATATGGGATTCCCTTAGCAACTCATTAAGATCTGTGTTCTTTGAATGGCTGAGCTCTGAGCTTAAGTGGCTGCCGAATGGAGACCTAGGAACTGAGTCACCTTTGTGGTCCAGTGGGGAGCAGGGGCGCACGTTGCTGAAGGAGCTTCTGCAGTTGAAGTTTTTCAACTTGGGCATTAGTCAGGATCGGAATACCTGAGACTTGTTATCACTTGTCCAGGCCGTTGATTTAATTTTCAAACCTGTTTGGGAAGAAAGCTCGAAACAACAGTGTGTGCGGGTCGTGTGCAGTAAATCTTATTTAAAAGAAATAGAATGGAATTGAATCATGTTTAACCTGTAATAACAGAGGTGGGGCTGTTGGTCTCAGTTGTAATGAATGTATAAAGAAGGACAAGGAACGTTTTTTTCCTTAGGAGAACCCAGTCTGGTGTCTCAGACTTCCCCGGCAGGCCTGGGAGCTCCTGGGGTGAAGTTTCTCAGTCTGTCTTCTGAGAGCTCCTATCTCTAACTCCTTCACAAGGAGTGTCGGGGGGCCTGGCTGAGAGTCAGGGCTGAGTCAGAGGGATACGCTGGAAAGGAATGACACACTTCCTGCCCTAGGTTCTAGTTTCTTGTTTTTTTGTTTTTTTTTTTACTAATTACTATTTGTTTTTCTGCTTTGCTTTGAAGATTCCCTGAAAAGACAGAAGACTGCCCCAGCTATCTCTTGATCAGTAGCCTTCACTGATTTCTCTATCACACGGTATCCTTCCTGTTATACTTTCTTGTAACTCACAGACTTTTGAAAATTCTTATGACAAAATTATTACACGTTTTTGTAGTATATTTATAAATGACAATTTGGCAAAAAAAGAAAAAGATTCTCCTACCAAGAGAAACATCTTACTGTGAATATCACTGCAGGCCTTTTTCTGTATACCTGTAATTTTGACAAAGATTACATATGACTTAATATAATTTCTTTATTTTTACGTACTGCTTTGTAACCTTTGTGAGCAGTTCCCATGTAACCAATTACTCTACAAGGTCATTTTTAGAGCTGTGCCATATGCCCTTTTATGGGTGTGCCATCATTCAGTTACCCAGCCCCCGGCTGGGAGAGTTGGGCTGTTTTCACTTCTCAGCCTTGTCATAACACCATTGTGAATTTCATCCTACCACAGCCCTCCACACTTGTCTGTTTCATGGGATATACTACAAGTGGCTCAAAAGGCATGTGGAATTTTAAAGTTTTTGATCTTTATTGCCATTTTGCCTTTCAGATGTTTGCCCTGTTTTACAGTCCTTCCATATAACATAAGCTTGTCTTACCCTGTCCTAATCAGCCCTACAGATGCTGGCCCTGCCTAAATCTCAACTGCATCTCGCACCCTTCTGCCCCTCGCTTCCAGCACTGCAGCTACTCCAGCCACCATCCTACTCCTTTCACTGAAACAGGCCAAGCTTATCCTGCCTCAGACAGTAGCACCTTCCCTTCCCTCTGCCTGGAATGCCCTTCCCCTAGCCTCTGGCATGGGGCGCTCAGCTCCAGTGCCACCTCTGTTGCAGTGCTACAGGGCTCTCCATCAGGGCACTCTGTTCTTTTCCATCCGAGCATCGTTCACAAGCTGCAGTTCATTTATTTACGTGTTTACTTGTCTGCCATCTCTTTCTCCCACTGAATGGTTAGTTTCATCGGAAAAGGTGACCCAGTGTATTTTATTCCCCACTGTGTCCCTAGCATCTAATTCAGTGCCTTGCATGCAGTAGGTATCAGATAAATGTGGACTGATTTTGTTGAACATATGAAGAAGTCTCCCTGTCATCTAGAAAATTACAGTTTGATAGGACCAATTATATATATATATATATATATATATCAATCTCTGATATATATATATATCAATCTCTGTCCCTTAGGGAAAAACTTGGTAAATGCTGTAAGAAAGTTTCCAAGTGATATGAGGAGACAGAGGAGTGGGTGCCGGTGCCTGGCTACAGGCATCATGGTCTGAGTTGAGCTTTGGGGAGCTGCCGTGTTTTACAGATGGCAATGGTGGAAAAGACACAAGAGGTCGAGGAAAGTGGGTGAGCAGAGACCCAGAGATGGAACAGTATAAAGATGGTGGGGGTAGTTTGGGGGTGGCATTATATACAGTGCTGGAAGTTTGGACTTCGTTCTATGGGCGATAGAGAAGCATTGTATATTCCACATCAGAGAGTAATGTGGTAAAGTAAGGATATAGAAGCAGTTCTAGGTACCTACCTATCAGTTCTAGGTACCTTTGGGAATGTCAGGGGGAGCAGAGCTGGGCTTTGAGAACACATACCATGAGGGCAGCTAAGTGAAAGGAGCAAGAAGTTCAGGCAAGAGGTTGAGGCCTGAAGTGTGGGAAGGGGCATTAGAAATGAGGGAAAGGCAGATGGGCATTTCAAAGGTAGGGAAGCATCAAAACTTGGTGGCTGGCAGTGGAGGGTGGGGTGCATGATGACACTGAAGTTTCAAGTCTAATGGGAAGGTGAGATACAGAGCCAAAGAGGAGAAGCTGCTTTGCAGGGAGGAAGCACATAAGTTTAGTTGTAGTCCACCCCTGTGCTGTGTTGATGGGCATTTTTCATATTAAAGTAGCCTGTGTGCCCTCCTTTGCCTGATAGGCCTTGTATGACAAGAAGATAGAGGAGGGGAGACAGAAATATATAACCCAGGGCAGGGGACCACAGGCTCTGCACCCCCATTCTCATCTGTAAGGATAGGACTGCATCCGTGGGAAGGGAAAACAGGGCTCCGCCCCTCTCCAGGATATAGGTGTAGTTTGCTGGAAATGTAGGTTGCTCCTAGGCCACCGTTCAGAATGAGCTTGTTAGATGCCAGCCCTCTCGTTAGGTAATTTGTTTTTGTTCTCAGACTGAGGAAGATGGGAGTGGGGGTGGGGTGGGGTGGAGGACATGTGGTGGTTATTGGATGCAACAGCACATGAGCTCTGGGGTACAAAATGGGATAAGGCCCAGACTGGGTGACATATCATCCTCTCCCTGCAAATAATCGAAAAATGATATGTGCTTTACTCGAGGGGAACAAAATCAAAGGGCAACTTTACTCAGAACATGCTATAAGTTCTGATTGTTCTCTGAGTTGAAAAGTTTCTGAAAATTATTATTTTTTTAAATTTAGGTTTAATAGTAGCTGCATGGGTAAAACTATATGACAAAGCTCTTTGAACTCTAAAAAAAGGAATAAAGAGTAGAATTGCTTTCCTACCATTGTCTGGAATTTTGCCTTTTCAAAAAACCACTTTCTGCCACCTTTTTTTGTTTGTTTGTTTCTGTATGGGCAGGCACTGGGAATCGAACCCAGGTCTCCAGCATGGTAGGCGAGAACTCTGCCACTGAGCCACCGTGGCCTGTCCCCTTCTGTCACCTTTAAACAAAAGGTTTAACATAATCCAAATGGAAATGAGAATGGGAGAAGCACAGATAAGAAGCCAGCAGGCCTTGGCAAATGAGTGACCTAAACCAAGAGAGGCATCAGTGGTGGCACCCAGAGAAGTGAAAATAGAGAGGCAAAAAATGGCAGCTATGGCCATGGAGGGAGGATGAGGAGTTCAGCTTGGAAAATATCATATATTGCTCTATTAACTAAAAGTTCTAGAAATTTATCGAGATGTTTACTCCACAACTGGCTAGTTTTTCTTGGCAAATGAAGAGTTTAATTAGTTTGACATTTTATTACTAGGGATCATGTTCTGTTTTACATGAAGGTTTGCAATGGAAGAACGCTGTAAAATGTCAGCACTCTGTTTATATTAAATTCAGCAGAAAATAAAACACATTCAAGTGCCAGGACATTTATTGCAGCAGGTGTTCAGGGTCCCTTTGCTTTGTACATGCTAACTTGGTGTTTTCAGTGGTGGTGCAAGTGTGAAGAGTCATTCGAGCCTGAAATACAGGAAGACATACATAAATGCTCATGCTGGAGTCCCAAGTTCCGGCCCTCACCGCAGCTGCACTGCTAACTGGGTAGCGGTGTGATTTTTGGCCGAGCCTTTCAGCCTGCTTTGGCCGCCTCACTTTCTTCACTTGTGAAATGAGGTTAGGCGATAGCTGAAGTCTCCCTGACATCGGAGTTCTGTGATTTTGAGAGAGAGGAGAGAAGATTGTCTTCTTTGGCTTCCTAGGGTAGCATTTTATAAAATTTATGGTTAAAAAAATAGAAACGTATACTACATGATAGGCAGTCCTGCCTTCCCACACCGAATGGCAGATGAAATGATGACAAAAGATTGGAGAAATCCCCACCCCAGCCCTGTCTCTGATGCCAGCAGCACCTGTTCAGACCGTTTAACTCACTGATCTGTTTGGCCTTGTAAGGCGGGTTGCCAGGTGTTCTTTTTATTTTTCAGAAAGTCCCGTATTTGTGCTTTCTGTCTGGTGAACCAAGGACATTTCGTGATAGGATATAAAGGCCAACATATTTGGATTAAGGCATATGTAGGCCCCGTGTCCTGGCATTCTGTGGAATAGGTATGCTGCCTTTATGTTGTGCACTTCCCAGTACCGAGTATGCTGTCAGTGTGAGTCCCCATCTTCCTCTAGGTGTCCACCATGCACTGCTCTGCCTAGGCAAGGCCTCCCTTGGGTGGGAGAGGGTGAGTCTGACGGTTCACGTCGCTGCGATTACATCTGGAAAGACTTCTGGAACCGTGCCACTCTTGGGCACTGAGGTTCCTGGAACAATGACCGCTCAGCCTGCCTTTCTCCCCGCTTGCTTTGCCAGGAACAAAGAGGAGTGAAGTGAATCAAGGAGGGGGCTCTGGTTTGGGGTTTGGGGCCATGGTTTTAGGCAGGCCAGTGAAGAGGCATGAGGTAGCTGGGATCTGGCAGTGGAGGGGGGTCTTGGGAGGACTGATGGAGAGAGGGAAGGGCTAAACAAAAAGAAAACAAAATTAGTCTTGGTAGCCACATTATTGTGCTCTAGGGACTAGGGAGCCTGTTGGGAATGCCAAAGCAGAAAGGCCAAGGTTTTTCGTAGATGTTCCCAGTTCCATCTGTGAGGCTATAGAATCAGAAGAAAGCAACAAGTGAAGGTATCTTTTTCATGCAGGCACAAATTTTATCACTTCTGTGGTGATTTTGTTGAATGTGCTGCTGATAAGGATGTGGGTGGCTGTAAAGGAAATGTTTTTCTCAGAGTAAGTGAAAAAGCAGTCATCTAGGCTAGAAAGAGGGTGTGTGTTCTGGAGATTGCTCTGGGAGGGTCGAGGCCTCGTGGCTTCTCTTCTCAGCCCTGCCCTGTCTTGCAGGGCCATGTTAAATATTCTGCTTAACCTCATTTGCTTTGCCACTCTCTTTGGAAACTGGGATTGTCAGCCACTTTCCCTGGGTGTGGGGAGAGTGAAATGATTGCAGTGATAGTGCCCTACTCTGAGATGCCCGGATAATGTGTAGTGCATGCATACAGAGGTGGGGAATCTGGTTGTCTAATAGCCACCGTCCTCGTGGTTGCAGATAGTTGGAGAAGAAGTGCTAGATAAGATGGAAACAGACTCCCCTAAGCATGGCTTCTTTAATATCGGTGTGAAGCTCCAAAAGCTGGCATGAGTCAGTTGTACTCCGGGGGCTGGGGGTGGGGGTGGGAGGTGGGAATGCCGAGCAGCAATGTGTTTTGGCTTCAGTGCTGTTTGCTCATCAAGAAAGAGAGAAAGGACCACCTGGGTTCCTGAGCCCAGGTTGCTTCAGTAACCCGGGTCTGGACAGATTCCTCAGCCACTAAGCTGTGGCCTGGGCATTTAGGGCTGGAAGGCACAGTTACCTCCTCTCTCCTCCCTGCCTCAGAATATGGGTGATGTCTCTCTGCATGGACTGATCATCACAATTATTGGAGCCTTGAATCTACTGCAAGTGTCTTTTTTTTTTTTAAATTTAATATTTTCATTGACACATCTTCACACACATAGAGTCCATACATGGTGTACAATCAGTGGCTCACAATATCATCATATAGTTGTATATCCATTACCATGATCATTTTTAGAGCATTTGCATCATTCCAGAAAAAGAAATAACAAGAAAAAAGAAAAAAATTCATATATCCCATACACCTCCCTCTCATTGACCTCTAGTATTTCCATCTACCCAATTTATTTTACCCCTTATCCCCACTATTGTTTATTTATCCATATTTTTTTACTCACCTGTCATTACCCTGGATAAATGGAGCATCAGACACAAGGTTTTCACAATCACACAGTCATATCATGAAAGTTCTATCTTTATGCAATCATCTTCAAGAATCAAGGCTACTGGGACACAGCTCAACAGTTTCGGGTACTTCCCTCCAGCACTCCAATATATCATAAACTAAAAAGGGATATCTATTAAATGCATAAGAATAACCTCCAGGGTAACCTCTCAGCTCTGTTTGAAATCTCTCAGCCACTGAAACTTTAATTTGTCTCATTTCTCTCTTTCTCCTTTTGGTCAAGAAAGCTTTTTCAATCCCATGATGCCAGGTCCCAGCTCATCCCAGGAACTCTGTCCCACATTGCCAGGGAGATTTACACCCCTAGGACTTATGTCCCACTTTGGGGAGGGCAGTGAATCCATCTGCCAAGTTGGCTTAGAGAGAGAGGCCACATCTGAGCAACAAAAGAGGTTCTCTGGGGTTGACTCTTGGGCATAATTATAAGTAGTCTTAGCGTCTTCTTTGCAGGAATAAGTTTTCATAGTGGCAAACAGAGATCAGGGATGTCTTAAGTGAGAATGAGATCCTGCAGATTTTTGGTCCATCCACATGCTTTACTTTTTATTCCCCCATTTCTGGAGAACTGTCTCCAGAATCAGGGATGTCCTGCTGGGCGTGTATGTGCCCAGCTGATGAATACAGCTGTAGTGCTTGCAGCTGCCCTTAGCTGGGGGTGCCCTTATCTCTGCGCCTTACCTTACTCCTTGCCTCTTGACTGGGTGGAGGGCTCTGCCACCCTGTCTGCGGGTTTTTTTTTGGTGTGTGGGGCTGTCAGATTCTTCCTTCAGATTTCCCTTACTTACTCTGCTGCTCTGTCCTCTCCTAGTAGTAGCAGACGGAGTGGTTCCTGGTGGCTGCCTCGTCATTTAGCTATCACCGAGGCCACATTTTAGGGAAATGGGAGAGACTGCTTCTGTTTTCAGATGTACCATTTCTTTGTAACCTTGTAACTTACCCTTGGAATTGCTGGCGATCCAGTTTGGGAAGTTCTTGTGATTTAGAATCCCACACTTCCAGGAAGATTTTTTTCTTGACTTTTTTTTTTACCCTAAGTCCCTGATAATGTTGTCATAACATTAAGGGGCCAGCCAGAATTTGGAGCTGTAACACAAAGGAACACAAAAGGAATGTCCTGCTCTGGCTTCTAAGGTAAAAAATTCAAACATCTATGGGTTAGTTATGTATTGAGGTGGGCTAGTGAAAATAAGAAATGTGTAGATATGTTTGTAAAAATGGTGTTGATTTGGTATCCTCTTCAGTCTCCCACCCAAATTAGTAGGAGGGACTTGATTTTCATTCAGGTCAACAATAATGCTTGTTACTGTTTGAGCCTTCACTGTGCATCAGAAAATATGTTTTCTGCTTCACCTGGTCCTTATTCAGTCTTGATAGCAATTCTGTGAGACTGGTGATGATATTCCCGTTTTTTTCAGGAGAGCAAAACTGCTCAGAGAGGTTAGGCACCTTGCAAGTCTACAGAACCAGAGAATGTCATAGCTGGAATTTGAATCATGCCTAGAGGACCCCAGAGCACTTGTTCATTGCATTCCACTTGGTTTCTTTTCTTTGTCCTCCCTGCATGCTGGGTAAGCTCAAGGCAGAGTGTTATTGCTACAGAGGATAAACATAGAAGCAAGATGCTTACCGTGTAGTGGGAAACGAGCTATTTATTGAACCAAGATAATATAAGGACAACTGTGATAGGTTCCCAAAAAGTGCTACCAAGAAATGAGGTGCCCGGGGGGTTAAAATAATCTAAACCTAACTGGGGGCATCAGGAAAAGGCTTCATGGAGGTGGTGCCCTTGAACTGGGCCTTATACGATTGGCGCTGTGCTCACAGATGGGTTTGGATAAGGGAAAGATGTGGGTGATGATGACTGTCAAATACCCAGGAAAATAAATGCATTTCTAGAGAGATTATTAGATTGTAGACACGCACATATGTGCAGGCATGTATATATGTATAGGATATGATGTGCCTGTTTACAGTCACAGCATTCTTTATGAAAACTTTATATTCTCTTCAAAAGCAAAGGCTCATCATTTTAAGTAGCAAAGTTATGCGTTCTGAGAATAGGAACACCTCTAAGCAGTAGTCACTGTTTATAGAAATTCATGTTTATACTGGCCAGGTAGGAATGAGGTGGTTTTTTTTTATTTTATTTTTTCCAGCCATCTATGATTGAGGCCGCTCCCTTTTTTTTTTTTTAATATCCTCTCCTTTTTTTTTTTCTAGCATGTTGAAACGTTAGATTTCCTGTTTCTGCTTGATTTTTAAAATACCGCCTGTTAGCCTATCACAGGTAATCCCTGGAATCATATGGTGTGGGGCGTTTTTTTTGTGTAGCTGCAGTTTACCAGGTACGGGCAGCAAACCAGTACACCCCCACTGAGAATATGGAGCCCTCACTGGAATGACAATTAAAGGCTCCATAATGCGTTCCACTACAGGCGACGAAACCCAGCTCCCAGAATAACAAGCAAGACAACTTTTAAAGTGACTCTGCTGTTGACCAGTGCCTTCTGTGCGTTTGTTTGGTAAGCCGATGGTGGATTTTCTTCAACAGGACAGTATAAATTATTTTGACTTATTCTCGGGGAAGAATGGCTCTTCCTGAAGGAGATACGGATGTCATAGAATAAATACCACCGGGGTGGCTGTGTATGTTCCACAAATCTGTGTGACGCTACCGAGACGCTGTGAAGTAGCACTTCTGCTTGAATATAGGAGGAAAATGCTGAAGCTCGGTGAGTGACCGCTGCTGCCAGATCACCATGTGCGTCTTTGTTGGAATCTGGCGGAATGTTCGGGTAGCTACGTGACGTGGTGTTGCCATCTACTAGGGAATAATACTTGGTTGTGCCTTTCAAGTGGGTATGTTCAACAGGTCACTGCTTTTCTCTTGCTGTGGCTCTGGGCCTAAGAGACTGGTGTTAAGGTGAGAAGGGGTACGGGTGTAGTGTGTGGGGAAAAATGACATCTGGTCTGCATGCAGACAATTTCATTTGTAAAGAAATGAAGGACAGAGAGATGGGGCTCCAAAAATACCGGGCCGACTTTTTCATTTAAAGAAAGTTACTCTTTTTTACATTTTCCAAGTGTTTATTCACACTAAGGTGGCTCTCGTTCCAAGTGGTCTAGTAGCAGTGGTTAACGCTCTGAGCTGACCTGTAAACACGAGGGTGTTTATTTCTGTTCTTCCAGTGGGTCATTATCAGAATAATGCTGATGACATCTTCTCTTAACTGCCAGTAAGCAATTTTAGCTTATATGTAAGACCATTTGTACTTTAAAAATAACACCTTGGGTTTGGTTTCAGCCATATTTAATGCTTCCAGAAATAGATGATTTTATTTTTAAGGTTAATTGAAAAAGTTTTTTGAGGCTTGAAAGCAAGAGAGCATTTGAAATAGCCTTTAAAGTTACATGAGTATTTACACACTTTTGTTCAAATTTATGCATAATATTTGTTGAAGTTTATCTAAAATTCCTCTGCCTCAGAAGACAGAGCCTAAATGGAATACTAGGAAGGAACTAGAATTTGGACAACATAGGTGAATGTTAATATATCTGGTTTCTTAGCCCATAACTTGAAGCCTTTCCAATGCTGTTTCCCAGAGCCATGACTTCTTCTGGGGTCTAAAAAGTGGTCACCTACACATCGCCTATGTTAAATGTACATTTGTCTACTAGATGCCCAGAGCTGTGTGTGTAATTCTCTGACTATTTTCTTTACAGAAGTAGATAGGCACATTCTATCCGATACAAAAAAATAGTTGTGTGTCCATGACCATATATCATGGCGACTTTGCAGTTGGGATCAGAGTCAGGTTCGGTCGGGAAGATTTTGTGGAAGAAGTGAGTTGGGGGTAGAGTTCCACAGGGAGGGTAGGTAATGTACTTTGGCAGAAGGAAGAAGTAGACGTAAGGCTTCCGAGGCTGGAATGATTAAGTCAGATGCATTCACAGGGAAACATGAACTACTTGAGAACAGATTGTAAATTATTCGTTGAAAACAGCCAGGCTAAAAATGAAAAGAAGGCAAGTGGATGTGGAAAAGAGAGCCCGTGGAGTGTAGGAGCTTCTCTACCCTGGTCCCTGGTATATTTGCCCCTTAGACACCCCACATCCTAACCATGTTGCCACCTAGTGGAAGTGGCTGAAATGTACGTGGAAAAGCCACCAACGTTTCAAATTCCAGGTTAAATTAACAGTGTGATAGTTTAGCCGTAGAGAAATTCACTGCTGTTTCCCACCCAAGGATTTTAATGAAGAACATAGAGAGAGGAGATGATGTAACAATGCTCCACAGAAATTCTATTCCTTTGAACGCTTAGCAGTGTGGAGCTGAATGCCAATAAAAATATTTCTTATAGACAGTATTTGGAGTCTGCAGTACTACTGTTTCCTGGGAGTGCAGGATATATGGTGGCCCATCAGTTCAGGGCAGGAAGATTCAGGAAGTAGAACTTGAGAAGTTCTGCAGCAGTGTGAAAGCATACCACATCTGGCCTGGGACCTTTATGTTTTCAGTTGGGTTTACTTATTTTTTTTTCACGTAGTTACAGAGCCCGTCCTGGTGCAGTGGTGGCAGAGGAGAGCCCTCTGACCTTTGTCCTCACAGCTCCACAGCCCACAGACTTCACAGCCTGAAGACACTGTAGATGTTCCTCCCCTCCCACCCTCCCTCCCATCTATCCGTGCACACATCCATTCAGCAAATCCTGCACTCCTATTGTGTACTAGGCATTCTTCTAAGCACTGGGGATTCAGCAGTGAACAAAGCAGATAGAAATACCTGCCCTTGAGAGCTGACATTCTAACTGGGGGAGACAAACCATAAACAAAATAAATAGGTAAAATATATAGTAGAATGTAGTAGGTTGGATGCTTTTAAGTACTTAGGAGAAATTTTTTTAAAAAAAGCTGAAAAATGGGAGGGGGATTATTGGGGGGGGAAGTGTTGCATTTTTGAATAAGTTGCCACTGAAAATGTGGTATTAGACTAACTGAGAGACGTGCATGAGCAAGTCACATATCCTAGGAAAATTCCAGGCATAGGGAAGCAGATGCAAAGGCCCTGAGGTGAGAAGGGAGCTAGTGTGTTGCAGAAGTGTGTTACAGCAAGGAGGCTGGTGGGCTGGAGGTGGTGAGGGGCC
>PVIY010023214.1:0-39616 GCA_004026745.1 Myrmecophaga tridactyla | reverse complement strand
GGGTGGGTTTGGGGGCGAGCTCGCAGAGAATTAACCTGGGTAAGCCGGAGCCGGCGCTTTCCCCAGCCGGCGGTCGCGAGAGAAGTCTTCACTGAGGCCAGATGCGGGTTAAGGCTTTTATTGATACACACCGGGATGGGCCACCCGGGGACCCGAGCAGCGAGACATTTGGGGTTAGGAAACCCTGGGGCTCGATCGATGACCCAGAGCTCGGAGAGCGCAGGGCTTAAGTACATTCGGGGAAGGGGCGGATTTAGGGCTCACACGTCAGGAGGTGACAGCCAATCATACAAGCTAGGAGGCTGTTGCTAAGCTTTAGGCTGGTGTAGAGCTAGAATTAGGAATTGACGGTTTGTGGTGAGCTACGGAAATGGGCGATCTACGACAAGAGGGGGAAGGGAGTAGAGATAGAGAAGGATTAAAAGAATCTTTAAGTATGGCTAGGCTCCAGTCCCTGAGAAATATGCCACAGGCAGGCATCTCCTACTACTTTTGATCTGTTGATGCTTGCCATTGGCTGAACCTAACAAGATGCTATTTATTCATCTTGTGGCAATAACATATTATGGAAATTCTATTTTTTTACTATATTTTGATATATAATATGATAATTCTCAATTCTTGATTCTTCAAGTATGTCATCAACGTTCTTGGGCTTTTGATTTTTATATAAAATTTATGACAGCTTGTCAAATTTTCTAAACACATAAACAAAACAAACAACCAAATAATAAAAGGAGAATGAATAGCTGTTGGGGTTTTGACTTGAATCACCTGAATTTGTTGGTCAATTTGTATGAAACGCAAATGTTTATAACTTTAAATCTTGGTATTAATCAGGGATCTCCAGGGAAGTAGAACTGATAGGATATATATATATATATATATATATATACATTATGAGATTGATTATAAGAATTGGCTCACATAACTGTGAGGGTTGGCAAGTCCAGATTCCATAGGGCAAGTCACAAGCTGAAAACTCAGATGAAGGTGTTGTTGAATTACCCAGGAGAAGATGGTCAGCTCAAGTACAGATAAAAATTCTTCCTGTTGACTGAAGAAATCAACAATTCTCCCTTAAGGCTTTCAAGTGATTAGATAAGACTTCTCTCATTGCTGAAGACACCTTTTTGTTGTTTGTCGATGTAATCAACCATAGATGCAATCAACTGACTGATGATTTAAAGCCACAAAATATACTTATGGTAACATTCAGAGTAGTGCTTGCTTGACCAAACAACTAGACACAATAATCTAGCCAAATTGACACATATACTTAACCATCACAGTCTTCTATATCAGGAACATAACATACCTTTTTGTTTAGGTTAGCTTTCTTTACTGTTTTAAAACACTTTAAATATTTTTACACATTTTTGTTACATTTATTCCTTTGTGTTTTATGGTTTTGATAGACTACAAATGGTATCTTTTTTAAGTTGCAGTTTTGAAATATTTGTAGTTT
Organism: Myrmecophaga tridactyla; assembly: GCA_004026745.1. Lineage (NCBI taxonomy): Eukaryota > Metazoa > Chordata > Mammalia > Pilosa > Myrmecophagidae > Myrmecophaga > Myrmecophaga tridactyla. The sequence continues at coordinate 38,148 of PVIY010023214.1, read as the reverse complement.
ATGTATAGAAATGCACTTGATTTCTGTATATGACTTTCATAACCAGCAGCTTTTGTAAACTCATACATTTAATTATTTGTAGAATAATTAGATTTTTGTCATCTTTGAATGACTGTATGTTTTCCCTTCTAAGTATATTTAAGGCTTTATTTATTTATTTATCATTCATTCATTTATTTATTTTTTATCTTGCCTTACTATGCTAGCTTGTACTTCTGGTAAAATTTTTAAGAGAAGTATTTTTTTTTCCCTGTCCAAAAGGCACCGGGAATTGAACCCCAGTCTCCAGTATGGCAGGTGAGAACTCTGCCTGCTGAGCCACCTTGACCTGGCTTGAGAAGCACATTCTTGTTCCTATATAGAAAACCATTTTCACCATTAAGGTTTTTGATTGTTGTCTTTTATGGGGTGGTGTATGTATTTTATCAAGTAAAATAAATCCTAATTTAGACTTTTAACTCTAAATAAATTTTCAATATGTTTGAAAAACATATGTATCTGAAAGCTTTTGGTGCAGTCTTCAAAATATGACCTATAGGCAAAGTTATCGATTGTGTTTTTTAAATGTTCCCATATTTTCTCATTTCCATTTGTTTGTTGTATCATTTACTAAAAGAAATATATTATCATTTTTTCACCATAATGATGCTTTTGTATTTCTCACCATACTTTCTGTCAGTATTTACATTAAACACGTTTTGAGGCTTTAATTAAGCACACACAAATTTCTACTGTTTCAGACCTCATGCTGATTTGACTTATTTATCATTGTGAAATAACCTTATTTACCTTTTGTTATGCTTTTCCTTTGCTTTCATTTGGGAATCTTCACTCTTTGGAAATTATAACATCTAGCTCAATTCATTTTACGTTTCAGTCAGTTTCCTGTATAAGCAGTTTCATTCTTTGCTTAATTTCTAGGTTAAGGAGCCCATCTCCTGTTAAAAGCCTACATATGATTTTTCAGGCTTGACCTTGGGAAAGCTTTACTCCTCACTGGACTCGGTGCACAGCCTGTGCACTGTAGCTTTGGAAGCGCATTGCATTAATTGACTCAGGTTCCTGGCCAACCATGCTTTAATCCCAAACTGAGGCCACAGGGCACCTCTGTTGAGAACTCTTTATTAATAACAGGAAGGACAACCTATTATCATAGTAGTTACCCTCCTTAAATGTTACTTAAAGGTTTTTTAACAAAATGGTACATAAAAGTACCATCCATCAGAGCTGTGCCCTGTGCCATGTACATGTGCTGCCCCAAACAGATGATGAGTATACCAAGGGTTTTAGTTACTTTGCTTTCCTTTCTTTTGGGGTCCCTGAAAAAAATCAGAGGGTGGACTGTGTGTGAAAATGATCTGAGCACAGACTGCACTTTCCCTGTCACCAACTAATAAACCCTGTATTTGAAACTAGTTATATTAACCTGGCTCCCAGGACAAATTATGAATGTGGGCTGACTCCTTTCTTGGGAGGGCTTGGAGATAAACTTCATCCTCTAGCACACAGGAGTTTGTCACCACAGTCCTTCCCTTTTTGCTACATATGTAAACATTCACTGGAGCCTGACTGGGTAAAGTATGCCCATTTTTATGGCACCTTGACCATATCCACTGTTATATTTGTTCCTGGTGCAGAGGGAGAAGGGTCTTTTGTTTTGTGGCACAAGAGGGATACTGTACTGGCATACTCTCTTTGTGTTTGGCTCAAGAAGGTGACCTGTTGGCCATGGGAGACCAATGCATGTTCATGATATTGACCTTGCTTTATCTTTTCTCTGTGTAAGTAAACTTTGTTCCATCCAATGCATGCGTGAGTTGTGCTTTTATGGGAGACCCCAACATCTGCAAACCATGGAAAGGGCTGAGACTCTTGGACTGCTGTTCCTGGTAGCAGCTATTATTTAGCTCTTTGCTAACCACCATGTGATAAGACCCCTCCTCTGGAAATGGTGACAGGTGTCTTTCCCCTCTGACACCCTGTCTATGATAACTTAATGTGGCTTTAGGAAACTCAGCTTATCCATTGTTGGATCTCTTATTTAAATTGTTCTAGAAAATGCTATTTTAGAACTCAGAGATATCTTAAGAGTGTTATTAAGAATATCACAAAATCAGTTTACAAAGTCTTTGGTTAGGGATTCAAAAACTTGTGTATTGCTTTTTGTTACTGTTGGAATTTTTAAGCTATGGTTATGAATATAAGGAGAACTATTTTTAAGAGTGAATGTTTTTGAAATATTTCAAATTTATAGGACAGTTAAAAAATACAAATACAGAGACCTCCAATATATCCCACACAGATGCCCAGCTTTACCACTATTTAACTTTTGCCACACTTGTACCATTTCATCTACCTCTATCTCTATCTATCTATCCATCCATCCACCCATTCATCCATCTATCCTTCTATCTATCTGTCTATCATCCCTCTATCTAATTTATTTTCTAAAGATCAAGACAGATGATTTTTTTAAATTGATTATTTTATTATTTTTTTAAATACCACATTTCTTAGATATTTTCATTAAATTGTATTATCAATGCCTTTCTTTTCATAGGTCTTTCTTCAGTACAAATTTGTATGCCGTATACGTTTTCACAGATCTTCAGTCTCTAGTTCATGACTCACTGCCATTATGCAATTCTAATTAAGACAAAGAACAGATTTAGTCTTGATTCTTTCTTGGCTAGACAGGTAATTTCTATGGCTTGACTATTGGTTTCCTCCTAACCAGATACAATTCCACAGAATTGAGTAATACTCTTATAAATATTCTAGTTTATAAAAACAGAAACTTATTACAGCCAAGACGTTTTATTGCAAGCAAACTGATGAATTGGAGTGAGTTTCCACTGTTGTGTTAAACAGGTTTTAATTGGTATTCAGACAGAAGAACTCAATTGAAATTCGAATAGTGCTTTCCTTTTAATAATGAATAGTAAAGCCATAGGCAGTGCTTTAAAATACACACATAAATGACAGGAAATTTTAACAACTTGGTATGCCAAACACAATCTCTTTGATGTTCTGAGGTGGCTGCATTGGAACTATTCCTCATTAAAAACTGCAGGTAGAGCACACATATTTATAAAGTCTTATGAGGATGCTGGCACAAATGATATCTCAAATAAAATTAATTGATTCCAAAAGGTAAAAAAAAAAGCAAAAACAGTAAAATAAACATACTTACTGTGTTGACACTGGAACCATTAAAAATCTCATTTCAAAATGAATGGCAATTAATTGTAATAATTCTTCAGAATGAACATGTAGATTTTCAAATTATATTCTAGGCTATTTCACTGCAATACACTGAAAATGTTTGATTGCACCAAACTCTTCATTCTTTAGTGAATTATACACATAATGTGATATGACATTTTAATGTGTTAATCTTTGATTGATATCAGCAATAATTTATTACCTGAAAATACAACCACAGAATAAACAACTCACACAAAATGAGAATGAACAACAAAAACAAATATTGTTATATGGAGAAGATTGTGCAAAACAGGAAAGAAAGAAATGCCATTTAAAAATGAATAACAATTTTTGGAGTATTTCTAATATGTATAAAACCACATGCAAGAAGCTGAATTTTGAAAACTATATGTGTATTAAGTATCATCTAATAAAGTTTATTGAAATTGGCTTCTCTGTTACAGGGAAGTTACACAATCTTTTGAAAATTTTGATAACTCTCTAGAAAATGGTAACTTGTCTACTAATATGAAAATATCATGAAGTTTTCTGTGACCAAAAGTATTCCAAGGATGCAAATCTGTTTCCCTCTTTTGGAAATGCTTCTACTTCTTCTCCCTGTTTTCAGGTTCCACCCACTATCCTACACCTCCTACTCAACATTTTCAAATTTGTTCTCCCTCCCTCTTGACTTCTGGTTTGTGTTTGCTTCCAATCAGTGCCTAAAACTAACCAGGTTCTTTTAAAATACTAGTTACATTTCCAGAGGATTAATTTATGTAACTACCTCTAAATTCTACTTTGGTGTAAAATTTTACTTGAAATATTTTTCCTAGTTCTAGTCAGGATTTATTGTACATCATTCAGTTGCTTGATTTCAATTGATTCACATTCCATGTGTGTTTAGTGTAAAAAAGTCTAAATGTTTTTATAAACTAATGACTCTCTATTCTTACTGAAGACCTTGAAAAGCAAGATATGAATTAATAATGGTGACTGGACTTCAAGTATAATTCCATATGTGTTTGTGTCTTTTGAGATGTCTCTGAGTTTTTGAACTTTGAGATATCCTGGTATGAATCAAATAGAGTTATCAGAAATAGTTTTATTTTTTGATAGCATAGATAAAGAATGAGCCAAGATAATATGTTTTCCTTTATCACTAGAGCCTGAAAGAAAACTGTATTTTCTATTTTCCACTCATTTATTCATTCATCCAGTGGTTAATTATTTTATCCCCTCCCATGAGTCTGATGTAGTGGCTAGAAGTTATATAGAAAGAAAGGTCAGGCAAAAGAAAAAAAAAAAAAGATGCTTTCTTTCTCTTTATGTTTTAAAAATGTTCAAGTCACAGAAAATTTGAAAGAATAAGAAAAGAAGCTAATATATTGCGTATGCTTACTTGCACCAAGCTTTTTTCTCTTGCTCTCTCTCTTTCTCTCAGGATCTTATCATCAAGGTTCATTTATTGCATTTGGCTTTTATATCCCCTTACTCTCTTTTCATCCAAAAATAGTCCCCTAATCATTTTTTTTTGTTTTTCATGTAGAATACTCTGTGTACTAGATTGGCAATTGTGCTATAAAAGCAATAAGGAAATCATAATAGGAGGCAAATAGTATCTGGTTGCCCCATGAATTGTCATGCTGAGGTCAATCAATTGGTTAAGGCATTTATAAAGACATTTATCACTAAAAAAGAAATAAATTGCAAACACTTGGAAATTATTTGAATATCTTGCTTCTCCCATTTTTTGTCAAATGGTTTTAATACTCACAATGATCCTTGTAAATTACTTATCATTTTATTTATATATTATATTATGTATAATATATAGGTGATTTTCTAATTTCATTATTCCTTCACTATTATATATTTATTACATTTAATAAAGCTTTATTCTATAAATTAAAAAAATGCCTTTCCCTTTCTCCTCTTCATCAATCTTTTACTTTACTTATTCATTCACTTAGTGAATATTTATGAGTGATTATTTTGTGCCAGTGTCTCTATTAGATGCTAGGAATACTTTGGTCTACAAAAAAGAAGAAACTTATTCCTTAATGGATAAGGGACATCAATCAAATAAATGTAAATCAGCCTCTTTAATCATGCATTGAAACAAAAAGTGCTGTAGTTTCCCAGGGCAAAGGAGAAATCTCTGAACCTGTCTGTCTATTTCTCTCTGTCTCAACATCGCTGTTAATTTGTTTATATCAAGAAATGACACCTTAGAAACAATAAGCATACTAAATGCCTAGGTCTTTGTTTCTAAATATTACTCCCCACTCAAAAGGCATAGTTAGTGTCTCTTGTTGAAATGGTTTAAAGCAGAGAAAATATAAGATCAGCCCCATATGCCTTGTGCCAGAAAGCAAGGAAGTACAGCAAGTAGCAGTATCATGTCTGGAGGGTACATGATCCTGGATTTAAGAGGCTTCTGGCCAAATCTAAGAAAATTGGAGCAAATTAAGCTATTATATTACTCTCTCATTACATAGAATATATACATAAAATGGAAATGAATAGGAAGCTGATGTGGCTGATATTGGCTTAAGAAATGGAGAGGACACACATATTTAAAGGTTCATCCACACCCTCTGAGAAATGGATGCAAATTGCTTTTACTTGAAAATTGTGTTTTGCCACTTCTCGTAGAACAGGTTTAATGGAAATAAATTCTTTCAATTTTTGTTTGAGAAATTCTTTTCTCCTTCATTTTTAAGGACACTTTTGGTGGAGAAGAATTCTGGGTTGACAGTTTCTATACTCAGCACTTTAAATATGTCAATCTATTGTATTTCTGCTTGCAAGAAGTATCTGATAAATCTGCTGTAATTCTGTACTTCTTATCCTCATTAATAAGGAGGTAATGTCTGTATAATCTTTCGTTGCCTTCAAGAACTTCTCTTTGTCTTTTATGTTCAGCAGTTTGTATATGTTATTCCTAGAAATTGTATGTTTTGTTTGTTTTGGTTTTGTTCTACTCTGGGTTGGATTTTTTTTTCCTTCTTGGTGTTCTCTAAGCCCTAAGTTTTTGATGTCTATTAGTCATTTGGAAAACTCTCAGCCATCATTTCTTCACATATTTCTTTGCTTTGTTTTCTCTTGATTCTCTTTCTGGGATTTCAAATACATATATGTTAAGACTGCTTGGTATTCTCCACAGCTCCAGGATGCTCTGTTTTGCTCTGTTTTTAAAACTCCTTTTCCTACTTTCATTTTAGTTTGGTTATTTCTGTTGACTGATCTTCTCTTTCCTTGGGTGTATTAACTCCACAAACAAGACCATAAAAGGCATAAAGGCACTTTTGATCTCTGTAGCAGTGTTTTTTGTATGTCTTGCATTTCCATTTGGTTCTTTTTTATAGTTTCTACCACTTTCCTGAAATGACTTATCTAATCATGCAAGTTGCCAGCCTTTCTTATTTGAAACTTTAACATATTAATTTAGTTATTAAAAATTCCCTTTCTAATACTTCTAACATCTTTGTCATATCTAAATCTGGTTCTGGTGGTTTTGATTGTTATTTTTATTTTTTGTTTTGTTTTGTTTTGTTTTTGTCTTTTCACACTGTTTTTTTTCTCTGCTTTTTTACATATCTAATTTTCAGCATGTTGTATAGAATATTATACACTGAAATTTTTTGTTTGTTTTCCTTCTGCAAGACCTGTTATGTGGATATTTGTATTAGTCTAGTCAGAAGTTGTGCCAGCTTTGAAGTTTGTTTTAGTTATGGATATCCTCGGGGTTTGAGAGACTTCAGATTCCTCAAGCTATACCTTGGGTTTATGGGGTGGGCTGATTTTCTAAGAGTTTGTCTCAGGACATAAACCCTATTGGTTTTGGGTATCTTCACTTCACTTTTGTTCCTTCCTTTGCACTGATCTCTAGGAGATTATGTCTTTGGAAGCTCTCCCAAGTATATTCCACTGTTTTTATTCAGCACTCAATATGGTGGTATGGGATATGACAGGGAGTTCTCTGATGATCTAATAAGGCTTTGTCTTTGGCAGGTACTTTGAACTTGGCTCTCAGGAGTAAAGCCCTCAGGATTGTACTATTATTTTTAAAATTTGGTTTGCTTTTGCTGTACTCTTTTCCTACTTACTCTGAAAGCCCTTAAGTTAGAGTTTTTGTTACCCTTTTCCTTCCAGATTAAGACTTTTGTTCTTTAGGGAAAATCATAGATACAGGTCTGGGAGGATTTGATTGATGTTCTCCTTTAGCCAGCATCATGAAGGAACCATTACCAGAATTTTATCTCATCTTCTGTATGGACACAAGTATGGGGAAAATCCTACCAGTAGGTGTGAACCCTCCATCTATGGTACCCGCGTGCTTCACTCTTACAGCGGCCCACAATGGCCCTTTGGAAGGTCTTCCTGGATTTTATGGTATTCTATGACGTCTACTCCAGGTAAATAAATACTCTGGTCCTGTTTCTTCCTGCAGGTGCAAGAATGTCTTTTTCTAATTTGGAGGTTAATTGTTTGACTTTTAACCTGTTTTGTGAGAGACTCAAGAAAAGTCGCTTTTGGTTTGACCAACTTTTCTCATGTTTTAAGTATGGAAGCAAAACACTTTCCAGTTTTCTGTATCTCCAAGCCAGAAGAGAGTCTTTTTAAAAGCATTCTCTTAGCTATAAAAACATTTAATATCCAGTGTCTGGAGCACCACGGAGGCTCAGCATTTATAAGTTCCTTACCCTTTTCCTTACATTGAAAGCATTCTACTAGTATTTATAGAACCAATGATACTTTAAACTAGATTTTCCCACAATAATATTGTGACAAATGTTCTTCAGCAAGGTGTTAATTGGAAAACTGTGGTGGGGTTTGTGAGTAGAGTGTTTTGTGATAATAATTGGAGAAGAAAATTAAAGAGATTTCTTTAATGATCTAATTCTCAGAGCTAGAATACATTACATATATAATAAAGGGAGGTGAGATATGCAGCATTTCCCTAAATTCTTTGATCACCTTGCATTGTTTATCATGGATCATTCATGAATATGTCTTAACAATTCTGTTCTCCTTTAATCTGTTATCAGTTGTTTGTATACATTAGTGAGACTGAAGGAATAAAATCTCTGAGACAAAATTTTGCTAAATGGCAGCAAAGGGTTGAAAATAGTGGGTATTGAGAATATAATAATGAACTAGGAATGCTAATGATTTTGACAAGCATCAGCCCCTAAGACAAACATCATATAGAAGAGAGTTCCCCCTAAACTTTCTAATCTCCCAGTTTTCTTTTTTTTAAAGAATAACACAAATGTATTATATTATCTATCTATCTATCTATCTATCTATCTATCTATCTATCTATCTATCTATCTATCTATCTATCTATCTATCTATGTATCTATGTATCTATGTATCTATGTATGTATGTATGTATGTATGTATGTATGTATCTATCTATCTATCTATCTATCTATCTATCTATCTATCTATCTATCTATCTATCTATCTATCTACCTACTATTTGATTTTGTTTCTTAGCTTCTAAAATACATACCATCCAATGGGTTAGCTTAAAAACAGGAATTTATTGGCTGTAGTTACAGAGGCGTAGAAAGCTTTTTTTTTCTTGCAGGGGTTGGTATTTTCTAGCACTAATCTTTAGAATTCCTTGGCTTTTCCATCACATGGCAATGCACATGGCAAGGTCTTCACTTTTTCCTCCTGTTTTCATTGACTTCTGGCTCCTGGCTGCTCCCTGTGGCTTCTCTGTCCATCTGACTTTCAATGTGCTAATGAAGGGCTCCAGCAGTCTGAACTAAAGCCTGATTTGATTCAGTTGGGCCGCATATTAACTGAAGCAACAACTTGAAAAATGCAGACCAAAACCAAAAATATATTCAAACTGAGGAACACAATTCAATCCACCACACTAATATATGGAAACTTCTGATGTTTAGAATTGAACAAAACTTTGTTTTGCAATATACACATTTTAATTTCACTTTGACTTTTTTTTTGCATTGCATGTTCAGTATTTATATTTGTTATGCTACATTCTTTGTTTTGCCTTTGGCTTAAAATATTTCTACTGAAAATCAATCCCATTCCTTTCCCTCATTAAAATAAGAGTTACAAATTCTATACCCATTTTTCTCTATTCAGTTGCATTTATGGAGGGGTGAATAGTACATCATGTTCCCTTACATATGGCCTCTTTTTTTGCCTTTTAACAACCAGAGTTCATTATTAAGGTAGAAAACCATTACACTTGCACGTTATGGATGCACAATGAGAATTCTTGGTTACTTTATGAATCAACTTCAGGATACAACATGTCTCTGGAGTATGTGTTGAACAAACTAATTCTAGCTATTCAATCAATATGAACTATTTTCTGAATCAGCATTGTCTTTTCCCTCTCCTGAGGTTTTTCTGAGTGAAATGCAAATAGAAAGAGAATATCAGTATCATTTCTTCCTTAATCAGAAGCGTCACCTTACATCTATTCAGGGAGATAGTCTCAAGCAGGGTTGCAATATTCTCACTCTCAAAATGAGAGCTTACATCTCTGATGAGGAAAGTGAGCAGAAAGAAATATATATTTACATATATATAGTTTTGAAAAATTAATATTAATTGGTAGAAATTTTTGTAGGTTCATGCAAGTGAAGACACTAGTTGACTAAATGCAGCTTATATTTGAGATGTAATTTAATGTTAATAATATTGTCATACATGCATATTATTACTATCAAGAACAATGCATAAACTTTAAATTACTTTTCAGTAATTTTTGTTTTTTAGTCCTACTTGTTCAAACTGTATGACTGCCCTTTAAAATTTCCCTTATAATATGAGAAACATTTTCAGAGAAGGAACATTAAAGAGTGAACTTAATTTTTGAGTTCATAAATTTTAGTAAATATTTTAAAGAACAATCATCAGTGGTATGGATGTTGAATGTGAATGGGCTTAGAGTTCCAAATTCTAAAACTCGCCAATGAATTGTAAGACAAACCTTATAGGTTACAGTTGTAGCTTTTTAACTTCTTAGTTGTATAAACTTGAAAAAGAGAATTGACATAATTGAGTCTTGGTTTCCTCATTTGGTTTAGAGAATTAATTGGGTATCTAGTTCAGAATATTTGCTCATAGATTTTTAAACTGATTTATCCCTGATTCTATAGATTTTGTTCTAGACCATTACTTTGGTTTTCAGTTAGTGTTAATTATATTATTTCAAGTGGCCTGTGTTCCTTCCTTCCTTATAGCTAAATTCTCTCTTGTGTCCATTTCCAGGAATAAATTTCCTTTCATCTTGCACTTGCAAGTCACATTTTCATTGCCCAGCCACATTAAGCCGTATTTGTCACATTCACCCCAGCATCGGCCACTCATCATTCAGGGTAATTCTAGATACACTGCAAATAGCTGGTAAAGCCCTCATTGTTACTGGAAAATCCTCCTCATATCACCACAGATTGAAGTTTGCTCTGTAAGGAATGTTCCAAAGAGCCTGGTTCTGTCACATATCCATTTACCCAACCCCCATAATGCATAACAAAAATGGTAAAAAGGACAAATCAAATGGCTAATTTTCTTTCTCATCCTACTCAATGCCAATACATGATTGTATCAGTTACCAGCTGTAGAGTACTAAATCATCAAAAATATAAGGATGTAAAGCAGCAAATATGTATTATGTCTCACAAGTGTCAAGTTCACAGAGGTAGTTCATCTTTTCTCCAGTCGACTCAAACATGCATCTGTGTTCAGCTGCAGTCCTGATGTTCCAGTTTATGCTCTTTCAAACGTTCTCAGCAATGTTAGATTTACGTTGGGGCACACTGTCTTTCTGCCCTGTGGCTGCACACATTGAGGGGATCGTCAGCTGGTCCAGCTCTTCTCTATTACGCGTGCTTTCTTATCTTCTGGCAGATTAGGTTGGACTTGTTCGTGTGGTGAAGGCAGAATTCCAAGAGAAGGAATGAGGGAATTCTTGGGCTTAAAACTGGCCTGGTGTTGTTTTCCCTACATTCCATTGGTCAAAACAAAGTAACAAATCCATCTTAGTTACATAGAGTGGGGGGAAGTCTCCTATCCTTGATGGCAGGAGCTGCAAAAATCCTGTTGCAAAGGGTGTGGATACAGAAAGGGGAATAATTGCAGGCATTTTTGCAAACAATCTACCATGGTGAGGCTGATGACACTGCCCCTTCTTGGTACTTTCAAGTTTAAGGACATCACTAACTCTTTTTCCCTTTTAACTCCTTCTTGGGGTTCCTCCTAATTTTCTCACTTCTTTAGCTACACTTCAGTTGTTTATTTGACTTTATGTCTCTTCTTTGTTCTCACACTGCATTCTTTTTATGTCACCTCATCCCCACATCACATTTTTGAAAAGTGCCTATAATTGGATAGATCCAGAAAAAAACTGCAGACTCCAGAACACATATCAGACTTTTTCTACTAGACATCTTCATTCAGTTATTTCTCAGACATGCAAATTAAAACTTACAAACTCAACACTTTTTTTTGATAGTCATTTTCTTACACTAATGATTTTACAATAAACTAGATTCTAAAAAAAAAAAAAAACTTTGAAATTTTTTTTACCTTCCTTCACTCATCCTTAAGAATTTAATTATGCAATAAGATATATTTTGCTATCATGAGAATATCTTGCAATCATAGCTACAGAAATAAGTAAAGACTGCTTTATTTATTTCTGGATGATCTGTTTATTGTCAGACTGATCTCTCACACACATGGTGCAGCAGAATTTGTAATATATTTTCTATTAGTAAAAATAAGCAGAAAATGATATCTTATTGTGCTGGTTTGGAAAGATGTATGTCCCCTAGAAAAGCCATGGTTTAATCAAAATCCTATTTTGTAATGGCAGAATAATCCCTATTCAATACTGTATGTTTGAATCTGCAGTTAGATCATCTCCCTGGAGATGTGATTTAATCAAGAGTGATTGTTAAACTGGATTAGGTGATGACATGTTTCCACCCATTTGCGTGGGTCTTGAAAAGTTTCTGGAGTCCTATAAAAAAGGAAACATTTTGGAGAAGGAGGAGATTCAGAGAGAGAAGAGAATGCTGTAGCACCATGAAGCAGAGTGCATGAGCCATTAACCTTTGGAGATGAAGGAAAATGCCTCCCGGGGAGCTTCCTGAAACAGGAAACCAGGACAGAAAGCTAGCAGATGATGCCATGTTTGCCATGTGCCCGTCCAGATGAAAGAGGAACCCTGACTATGTTCACATGTGCCTTTCCAGATGAAAGAGAACTCTGACTGTGTTCACCACATGCCTTTCCACTTGAGAGAGAAACCCTGAATTTCTTCAGCCTTCTTGAATCATGGTACCTTCCCTGGATGCCTTAGATTGGACATTTCTATAGACTTGCTTTAACTGGGACATTTTCTCAGCCTTAGAACTGTAAACTAGCAACTTATTAAATTCCCCTTTTTAAAAGCTTTTCCATTTCTAGTATATTGCATTCTGGCCGCTAGCAAACTAGAACACTTATCTTTTAATGATTTCCCTCCTCACACCTTATTAATTCCCCTTCTTCACTCTTGTCAGAAAACTGGGAGTCACATTTAAAATCTCCTTCTATTTTATCATTTATATCCATTTAAACCAACCTGTAAATTTTGCTTATTCTACCTCCTGCATTTTTACTACTGCATTCTTTGGAGTTATTATTATCAATTATCTGACTTACTAAAACATAAGTACAATCTAACTAGTTCTTGAAATCTCCTATTTTAAAAAATATTTTGTTACATTTATATAACATAAAATTTGCCATTTTAAACATTTTAATTGCAAAATTCAGTGGAATTATTACATTTACAATGATGTGCAACTACCATTACCAAATATTATCTATACTTTTAATCAACCCAAAGAGAAACTTTGTACCTATTAAGCAATAACTCCACATTCCCTCCTCTTTACAGCCCCTGAGAAATTTTAAATTCTTTTTTTCTACGAATTTGCCTATTCTAGATTTTCATATCAGTGGAATCATACAATATTTGTTCTTGTGTTTGGCTTTTTTCACTTTAGCGTATGTTTTAAAGGTTCACCCATGTTGCAGCATATTATTAGAGCTTCATCATTTTATTGCTGGATAATATTTCATTGTATATTTCATTGGCAGCTAGCAAACTAGAACACCATCTTTTGACTTCTGTGAATAATGTTGCTATGCACAATGGTGTCCAAATAACAGTTTGAATCATTTTTTTGCAATCGTTTGGGTAAATACCTAGGAGTGCAATTGCCAGGTCATATGGTAATTCTATGTTTAACTTTTTGAGATACCTCCAAACTATACATCACAGCAGCTGCATCATTTTACATTCCTACCATCTAAGCATGCATGTTTAAATTTCCCCACATCTTTACCAAACAATGTTATTTCCTTTTTTAAAAAAATACTACCATTTTTAATGGTCTAAAGTGGTATCCCATTGTTATCTTGATTTGAATTTCTTAATGACTAATGATGGTGGGCATCTTTTCATTTGTTAATTGGCCATTTATTTATTTTCTCTGGAGAAATATTTCTTCAAGTGCTTGACCATTTTTGAATTCTGTTGCTTATTTTTTTATTGTTGGGTCGTAGAAGCTATTTACACATTCTGAATATTAAACTCTTGAAGATATATGATTTGCGAATGTTTTCTCTCATTGTGTAAGTTTTCTTTTCACATTCTTGATAATGTTCTTGGATGCACAAAGGTTTTAATTTTGATAAAATCTGATTAACTGCATTTTTTTTTTTTTAGTTAAAACACAAGAGTTTTTAACTCTTAGGTTCCACAGAGAGAGCTCAGTTGGTCTTTCCCATCAAGACACTACAATGTTCTACTCTTTGCAGCTGGAGCTCAATTTGTTTCCTCTTATTCAGATGGGTTTTCCCAAAGTTTCACAATCTTGAATCCTCGTGTTTATTGCTAGCCTGTAACACCCTTTCCTTTTTGTTCTCTCAGAGTCACTTTCCCACAACCTGGGCAATGTTCGCTTGGACTTCACTTCCTCCAGCTTGGCCATGGTACATTTCTTCTGACGCCTCATGGAAGTGGTTTCAGAGCCCTCCTGTCTTTTCACCTTGTAAATCACAGGGATGCCCTCACACAACATGCTTCTTTTTGGTGAGCTAGACAATGAGTTGAAGGAAGGAACTCACAGGAGACTTCCAGATTATCCTCCTGCCAACCTCTAGTTAAAATTTGCCTTGAGAAGTCAGAGGACCCTGTGAACTAACTTCCGGAAAGAGGCATTCAACCTCATCAACCTTCTCGCCATCTTCAGCTTCCTCCTCTGTCTCATAGTCTTCCAGATCTTCAGAGACCAAGATGTTCAAGGCACCATTTTTCTTTAACACATAAGTTGTCTTTTAATTTGAGGAGTTAATAAGTCCTTGCTCCATACCTTTCACTTTTTAATCTTTGCACAACTTTTGAAGTTCTGAACCATCTCTTCAATTTCTTCTTCATCTTTATGGTATTTTCTATCCTTATTTGCCTTGTGAAGGTACAGTGGCTTCTACCACTCTGAGCTCACATCTTCAGCTGACTTACACCCTTCTGGCCAGAGGTTGAGTGGCTTTGTCTCCATGCCAGAGGGTGACTTCCAAGTCTTAGGTGAAGCCTTTTTAAAGCCAGCATAAAATGCCTCAGGTGGCACCACTCTGCACAATTTCTTCTCGAATACGTTCAGATTACAAGAGACCCCTTTATCAACATGATTGAAACTGGCCAGACATGTAAGTGAAGGGTGGAATTTCTCAGGGGACCGATGGCTCATAACACTGGTGTCTAGTTTTCTATCCCCATCACTGAAGAGGGGCTGGGAGTTGAATTGTAGGCTAAAGTCATTAACAGCTTCCTTGAGGAGGTCAAGTGGCTTCCACTCCGCCTCCTTACATCACGCACATTTTCAATAAACTCAGACTCTTCTGATTAAAGGTCAGTTGGCTTCCACTCCTTCTCGTTCACATCTCCTATTGACTTACTATTTTCATGGAGCCTTTTTATAGCCAGCATAAAATTTCTAAGGTGGCACCACCCTGCACAAGTTCTTCCCAAACAAGCTTTTATTACAAGAGACCCCTTTATCAATATGGTTAAAACTGGCCAGACATGCAGGTACAGGGCAGAGCTTCTCAGGGAAGACATGGTTCCCAATACTGGTGTCTAGCTTTCTTTCCCCATCATTAAGGAGGTGTTAGGTGATGAACTGTTGGCTCAGGTCATTAATGGCTTCATTGCAAAAGGCAAGTGGCTCCTCTCCCCATCACTCATATCTTCAACTGACTTGTGCCTTCTGACTAGAGGTCACTTGGCTCCCAATTCTCTTCACTCACATCTTCAGCTGACTTACACACTTCTGATAGAAGGAGCAGTGGCTTCCACTCCTCCTCTTCCACCTTGCTCGCATCTTCAGTAGACTTACATCCTTCTGACCTCTGGATATCCTGATTTTTATTTGACTGAGCCTGGTTTGTGGCTCTTACTTTATCTGAAGGTCTGAGAACAACCCTATAACTCTTCTTTTTAACTCACATTTGTCTCCATGCCAGAGGGTGACTTCTGAGTCTTACATGAAGCCTTTTTACAGCCAGCTCCTTTATCAACATGGTTGAAACTGGCCAACCAAGTAAGTGAAGGATAACATTTCTCATGGGATTCATGGCTCCCAATACCGGTATCTTGCTTTCCTCCTCCATCTGTGAGGAGGTGCTGGGTGAGGCACTGCAGGCCCAGGTCCTTAATAGCTTCCTTATGACAAGACATCCACTCCTCTCAGTTTTCCTCAAAGAAACTCCTTGAAAGCAGATTGTGCTTTACTACATTCTGTGGCATGGTTGTGTTGGCTGGGACATACAAAGGGATATTATCTCTGTTACTACTGTCTCCTGAGTGGATATCTTGATTTTTACATTTGTTTTCAGCCCCCTGAGGCTCAATTTGAGTCTCTTGGCTTTCATTTTCTTTCCAAAACTGCCACAGTGTCCAAATTACACTGTATGATGAAACATAGGCAATTTAAATCTTCTCTTAACTCTGTTAGGCAGTGGATATTGTGGCACAGGAAAGCCAAGAAACTCATTTGGTGCGTGAATATGGGAAGTAGAGATTTCCATTTCTCAAACCTGCCATAGGCATGTAGAATAGTTGATAGTGCCAAGGATTTGGGAAAGGCTGAAGGGCCAAGGGGTACAAAGGAAAAAAGTTCTGATGTTGCTTCTGTCAAAATATGTGTAGTTTTTTGATGAGTTCATTTTCTAGGCATAAAGCATTTGAAGTCAGATAATGCTCAAAGGAAGAGACGAATGGGCCAAGCCTGGTTAGTCCCAAACACAACCTACAGTATTCCTTCCATGTTCAGCCAGAGCTCTGGACAAGTCCTATCAATCATGAAAGAATAACTGCATTTTCTGTTGTTGCTGGTGTTTTAGGTTTTATATCTAAGAACTCAATGTCTAATCAAAGTTCGTGAAGACTCTCCCCTTTGTTATTTTCTAAGAGTTATATGGTATTACCTTTTATATTTACATCATTGATCCATTTTGAGTTAATTTTTGTTTTGCTATGAGGTAGGGGTCATACTTCATTCATGTGTGTTGAAATCCAGTTTTCCCAGCGCCATTTGTCAAGGATACTATTCTTTCCCACATTGAATAGACTTGTCATCCTTGTTGAAAATCAAATGGCAATTGATTGCAATTTGATTAATTGGTTTATATGTCTATCTTTATCACAGTACCACACTGTTTTGACTGCTGTTTCTTTGTTTTGTAATCTGAACATGGTAAGGGTATGTCTTCCAACTTGCTCTTCTTGTGAATTGTCAGGGTTATTTAGAGCCTCTTGAAGTTCTGCATGGATTTGAGGGTAGATTTTCCATTACTGCAAAAAAGGCTGTTGGGATTCTGATAAGGGTTGCATGGAATCTGTAAATAGCTTTGAGTAGTATTAACAATTTAGCAATATTGTCTTCAAAAACATGGAATGTCTTTCTATTTATTTAGGTCTTCTTTAATTTCTTTCAACAATGTTTTATAGTTTTCAATGTACAAGTCTTTTACTGGCTTGCTTAAATTTATATCTCTATGTTTTATTCCTTTAGATGCTATTGTAAATGGGATTTTTTTCTTACTTTTCAGGTTGCTAATTGGTGATGCATAGAAATGCAATGGATATTTGAATGTTGATTTTATATCTTACAACTTGCTGAATATTCTGAGTTGCTTTCTTATGGATTCTCTGGTATCTTCCTTATGCAGAATTGTGCTATCTGTTTTATTAGTTCGTTAAGATGCCAGAATGCAACATACTAGAAATGGAATGGCTTTTAAAAAGGGAATTTAATGTTACAAGTTTCCAGTTCTATTGCTGAGAAAATATCTGCACTAAGGCACCAACAAGATATTGTCTTCACTCAAGAAAGACTGGTACCATTCAGAACACCTTTATCATCTAGGAAGTCACATAGCTGTCATCTGCAGGTCCCTTGCTCCTGGGCTCTGTTGCATTCAGCCTCTGTTTCCTGTGGAGCTCCAAACTTGGCATCCATGGGACTTCACTTAGTTCCTCTGGGGCCCAACTCTGGGTTCTGACTTGCTTAGCACCTCATGGAAAGGCACATCTGCTGGGCCTTGCATCTTCAAACATCTGGTCTTATGTTGGCTTTGTCAGCTCTGAAGCAACTATTCTCCAACTGTCTGGAGCTGCTCTGAGCTTTCTCCAGAATGTTTCCTCTTCTAAAGGTCTCCAGTAAACTATTCAAGACCTACCCTGAATGTGCAGAGTCACATCTCTATCTAACAGAAAGGCCACACCCACAATTGGACATGCCAAATCTTCTTGAAGATAATCTAATGAAAAGCCACCCACAAACAGGGGCACCACACCCTCTCGGAGATAATCTAATCAAAAGGGTTTCTACCCAGTGGTATTAAATCAGAGTTAAAAGAAACAGCTGCCCACACAAGACGGGATCAGGATTAAAACATGGCTTTTCTGGAGTATATAATAGCTTCAAACAAGCATATCTATGAATAGAGATAGTTTTACTTCTTTTCAGTGTTGGATGTTCGTTAAATTTAATTTTCTTGTCTAATTGTTCTGTGTAGAACTTCAAGTACAAACTTGAATAAAAGTGGTGAAAGTGGGCATCCTTATTCTGTTCCTGCTATTAGAGGGAATATCACCATTGGGGTCTTTCAACGTTGAGTATGCTATCAACTGTATGTTTTTCACAAATGCCTTTTATCATATTGAGAAAGCTCCCTTTTATTCCTATTTTTCTGAATGGTTTTATCATGAAAGGGTGTTGGAGTGTGACAGATGTCTTTTATGTATTGAGATGATCATGTATTTTCACCCTTTATTCTAGTAATCTGTTGTATTACATTGGTTGATTTTTCTTATGGTGAATCATGCTTACATTTTTGGAATAAATCCCAATTGGTCATGATGAACAAATGTTTTTTTATAAGCATTTGGATTTTGCTTGTTAATATTTTCTTGAATATTTCATATCTATATTATAAAAGCAATTTATCTATAATTTTATTTTCTTATGATATCCTTATTGCCTTTTAGTATGATGATGCTGTCCTCATAGATTGAGATAGGAAGTGTTCCACCTCTTCAAAATTATGGTAGAATTTGAGAAATAGTTGGAGTTGATTATTTTTTGAATGTTTGGTAGATTTCCCCTTTGTAGCCATCTCGGATGTCATTTACTTTGGGGAAGATTTTTGATTATTGATATTATCTCTTTATTTATTAATAAGTCTATTGAGCTTTTCTATTTCTTCTTGAGTCAGTTTAGATGATTTGTGTATTTCTAGAAATTTGTTAGTGTCATATAGATTACTCACTTGTTTGTGTACACTATTCAAAGTATTATTTTAATTTAGTTTTTTCTTCTATAAGATCAGTAGTAATATCTCCACTTTCAGTACTGGTTTTAGTTATTTGTGTTTTATTCAGTTCTTATTTGTCAGTCTAACTAGTTTTCTCAATTTTACAGATCCTTTCAAAGAACAAACATTTGGTTATTGCTGGTTTTCTCTATTTTTTTTTATTTGTTGTTCTAGTCTCTATTTCATTTAAGTCCATTCTAATTTCTGATTTGCTTTTCTTCTTCTTCTTCTTCTTCTTTTTCTAGTTCTTCAAGGTGTAAATGATTATTGATTTAAGATCATTCTGCTTCATTTATGTACACACTTACAACCATAAATTTCCCTCTAGGTACTGCCTTCACTGCATCTCATTGTTTTGGTATGTTGTGTTTACATTTTCTTTCATCTCTAAGTATTTTCTAATTTCTTTTGTGATTTCCTCTTTGACCCATTAGTTATTTAAGGGTATGTTGCCTAGTTCTCACATATTTGTGAATTTTCCAATTTTCTTTTTGCTATTTATTTTGAGCTTCTTTCTATGTAACCAGATAAGAGAATTTGTATAATTTCTGTCATGTTAAAATTTGAGACTTCCTTTGTGAATTAACAATGGTCTATTCTGGAAAATGTTCTCTGTGGGCTTGAGAAAAACATGCATTCTGCTATTATTGGGTGGCACATTCAATGGATGTCTCTTAGGCCTTTTTTTTTTTTATAGTGTTACTCAAGTCCTGTATTTCTCTATTGATCTTCTGTCTAGAAGTCTATCCATTTTTGAAAATGGGATATTTAAATCTACAGCTATTATAGAGAACCTGTCTGTTTTTCACGTAACTTCTGTAAATATCTGCTTCAAATATTTTAGGGCCTCTGTTATTAGGTACATACATGTTAACAATGGATATACTTTCTTGATGAATTGAAATTTTGTCAGTATATACTAGCCTTCTTTGTCACTTCTAAGATTTTTTTATTCAAAATCTATTTTGTGTGATATTAGGATAGCTATCCCAGTGAAATATCATTCCCATACTTTTTTTTTTTTTTCCACATGGGCAGGCACTGGGAATCAAACCTGGGTCTCTGTCATGGCAGGCAAAAACTCTCCTTGCTGAGCCACTGCTGTGGACAGCCTCATTCCCACCCTTTAAATTTTAGCCTATTGCGTATTGACTCTAAAGTGAATTTCAGGTTGATATCATATAGTTGGGTCATGATTTTTAGCCATTCTGCCAATCTCTGCCTTTAACTTAGATATTTGAATCCATTTACCTTTAAATAACTACTGACAAGGTAAGAGTTACTTTTGCCATTATGTATTTTTTTATTTTTTTAATTTCTTATACCATTTTGCCCCTTATTTTCCTTATTACTACATTTTTTGGTAGTTTTTTCTTTTGTAGTGGACCATTTGGATTCTCTTCTCATTTCCTTTTGTGTGTTTATTTATTTATTTATTTATTTTTGCATGGGCAGGCACTGGAAAACAAACCCGGGTTTCCAGCATGGCAGGCGAGAATCTTTCAAGATTCTCTTTTATTCATTCTCTTTTGTCAATTCGATTTTCATGTGACAAGTGTTGCTCTCTTTGAGCTTATTTAATTTTGATTTTGTTGAAATTCTTGGATGTGTAGATTTAGAGCTTTCACCAAATTTGGGAAATTTTCAACTACTATTATTTCAAAATCCTTTCAGTTTCATAACTCTCTTCTCCATCTGGGACTTTAAAATGCATGCATTGGTCTTTTTGATGATTCCCCACAGGTTCCTTAGGCTTTGTTCCTTTTTGTTATTCTTTTTCCTTTCTCTTCCTTAGTCTGGATAATTTGCAAATTTCTTATCTTCAACTTCACTGATTCTTCTGCCTGCTCAAATATGCCAGTGAAATTGTCCAGTGAATTATTCATTTTATTTGTTGTATTTTTCAACTCCACAATTTATTTGGTTCCTGGCATATTTTTATCCTGGATTGGCAGGTTGACTTTTTAAATTCCTCATATACTTCAGTGCTACCAAATGTCCTAAGCTCCCAAGGAAATTTTCTTCAGCTTCTCCTACTGGGCTCCAACTGCTCTATGTCTCTACTGTAATCTTTTGTTCTGCAGTTTTATCATTCCTTTACAGTGCTATCAAACAATGCTTGCTGCTTGTCCTCTGCAGGAAGATTCCAGGATAGACAAAACATAGACAAATGCTTTGATTCAGTCCTTCAGCTACCAAGTTGGTTGCAACAAAAATACATGCTAATTTGTAAATTGGACTTGTTTCTCTGTACAGAATCATATACCAGAATCCCACTTTGGAAACATGGTCTTCCCAATCTTCACCCACTGCCAAGAGAAGAAGGTGACGTAAGGGCTAGTCAAAGCATTGCAAAGCTTTCCTACAATTTTAAAGTTACCTTTTTCTCAATTCAGTGTTCTCTAATTTGTTGAAAATTTTCTCTCCTTTCCAGAATTATAAAAAAGTTTTTTCTACTGTCTTTACTTGTTTTTCAGTGGTTTTTAAAGAGATGGGAGGTCTACTGCTGCCTATTCTGCCATCTTGCTGACCTCAATCTAGCCATCTACTCTTATTCCAACCCAAAACCACAATAAGTTACAGATTAAATATAAAACTTAACTTTATACTATGCTAAAATATATTCAGTAATTTATCATTTGTTTAGAATATATTTTTAAAAATATAAACAAGTCAAAATAATAAACCATTATCAAAGCTCTGCATTATTGGACAAATGATTTTACAACTTTGTTTTATACAGCTTGTCTTCTTTTTAGCAACATGGTTTAATCATATTGACCATAGTTATGTACTATTATTTTTTCCTCAAAAGAATCTTCATATTGCTTCACTGTTTCTTCAAGTTTTACTTTCATACTAGTGTGTGTGTATGTGTGTGTATACATACAGTTCTATTTATACATAAATTTGAGGGATTAAAAAAGGTTTCCTGGAGAAAATGATGACCAAAGGGAAACTTAAAAGGTTATGTTAGAGCTTTCTAAGTGAAAACTGACATATTTGGAGAGTTTTAAAATGATAGGCAATGAGGAAAATGTATCCAGCAGAGAAAATGCTATGTGAACAGAATGTAAAGTAGAAGAACATTTCTTGTTGGGAGAGCTGAAAGGAACTCAATAAGCCCAAAAGTGAGCTTATTCCACCATTCTTGTATTGGTTAACTATATATGTGTATGCGTGTGTGCACTGCTTCCTTGAATTTTCTGCAAATGCAAGTAACTTAGTAATGAAGATCAGGCTTTTTTGTTGCATTAATCAGTTCCATTTGGTCATAGGTTAACATCTAATAAATCAATAAATCTAGTGGTCCCGGTGGCCAAATAGGCCTCCCTGAAAATTAAACTGTCATGCTTATATCTCAACAGAAATGTGAAAATCGTGCCATTCATGTATAGTGCATTTTCCAATGGGACAAAAATATTAAGTGACTTTGGATACTGCACAATTGGTCAGGACTCCTTATTGATCCAAATTTACTTTGCAAGATGCATGGTTGTTGCATATTTGAAAATGGAATCACGTTTTGATGCTACAAAACACATCCAGAGCCGCCAAAGTAAGAAAAGAGAGGGATTCGATCTTCAGTGCTTTTATTTCTTTTACTATGAAAGAGTTTTGAGAACACTTATGATTCAACACTTTGAGGCTAATGACAATGGATTTCAAAATAGCTCCACAGACAACAGAAATTAGAAATTGGTTGATTTTCAATATTTGTCTTTAACTATTCCAATGGCTTTACTTTTTAATTCAAGCATTTTGGATTTGTTTGAATGATTTCATGATCTTTCTTCAAATAAGAGATTATCTGATCTAGTCAAATAAGCCAAAAGCCCATTGCTTTTGGTCTCATTCCTGTGCTCTTTGTACTGCAACATATTGACTAAAGCACTGATAAGATGCTAATTTATGTCACAATAATTAACACCTCTGAACGTATTTTACTAATTATTAAATATGACCATTATTACATATTCAAATATAATTTGGGGAATTCATTTGTATTTATTTAACTTTACCAGTATCCTATTAGAGCTACATTATATGCATCATTGGAAACCTTAATTTAAATCTTATTATTCTGTATTTAAATTTAAAAACTGCTACTGTATAGTGACACTGCTTCTATATCCACCAGAGTGTTTAATATTTTGATTTGAATCACTCAGTCAAAAATTAATTTCAAAAGAGAGGTTATTGGTGGGGGAAAATCACTAATGACTTCTAAAAAGTGAAGAAATGTTTTTGATTAATTGGTTTCTTTCTAGTGAATTTTTTTAGTTAAGTAGAAGTACTTTAACAGATTTCACCAGGAAAATATGACTTTATAAGTTTATCTATACATGTGATTGAATCAAAGCCTGCATGTAAAAAGAAAGCAAAAAGTTTAAGGATATAGATGTTTAAACCATGGAGACCTATTGGTTCCATCTATCAATAACTTTCTTCGAAAAACATCACATCACCTATGAGATGTTTCCTTTATCCATGTAAATGTATAATGAAAGAGATTGAGAATGATTAAACTATAAATACAAATGTACTTAAATATATATATATATTATCTATAGATGGTTTCCTTCTAAATATGCACACTAGATGCAGAGAATCTTAAATATTTATTGTTAACTATTTCAGTGAGCTTTCATATTACAGATCCACAATAAATTGTATTGAACAGATATATTTTACAAAACTAGATAAACAAAAAAAGTATATAGGTTTTTATGTAAAGGAAATAAAACTTGATATTTTGCTAATAAAAATAAGAGTATTTTTATTAAGTAGAATTTACACAGCCTTTAATGTGTGGCTTGTGTTGTACCTGTACAAGGAGATCGTGTTCTAAGTTTTCTTCCCCAATCTTAATTGATGGTAGAACACTTTATTAGTAAACTTCTTTGTGATGATAATGTGGAAACCCATTTGAGAAATATTAACAACTTAAGTGAAAGTAAAATAAAAGCAATTTTTAAATAAGTTATGAGATGAATAGGTATCAGTTTTCTTTCTGATTCAAGCTCTTTACTTATATCCTGCTTTCCTTTGTTTGGATGAAAATGTTAAATTTAAAGAAAGAATAAATTAGTTTTAGGTGTATTTTGGATGGCCTCCTACAGCTAAATGCCTATACGAGTGCCTACAGCAATCATTCTTTTTTTTTCCCCTCAAGATATGTGGCTTAGCTGGTTCTTTATTAATTGGAGCTTCAAAACAAATGCCTAGTTTTCTAAATGGTGAATTGATCTTACAGGAAAATGTAGAAAGAAGAAAAGTCTTGGTTAACTTTCTCTTCTGTCACCTAAGGCAGAGAGGCCATCAATTAACTATTTTAATCCCATTTGCTAATACCATCATCAACAGCTAGCTGACCCCTTATCTTGATTGGCCTTGGCCTTTTATGGTCAAGAACACTTTCCAGGAAGGATCTTCCACCAGTCGGTTCTATTACCTGGTGGCATGGGAAGACGTAGTATTTATTCTGACATAACAAGATGTATGCTTAAGCAGCCTTCCCCACCCCGTTATACCTATTTAACATGGACCCCACCCATATGTTACTACTTGAATCTAATGTAAAAAGGAAAAAGGAAAGAAGAGAAAAGAAAAGTCTCATAAAGAAAGAACTTTGACACTTTTTATATTCTCACATCTGTCAATCCATTTTTGTCTTAAAGTATGTCACTTTGTTCTGTGCTTAGTACTTCTGCTTCCTAGTAGTAAATTAAAATGTTGAGACTTGAAGTCCTGGTTTAATTTTTGAGAACAAGAAGTCATAATGTGGTCAAAAGTTTCAGCTCTGTGCATTCAGGCAAATCATTAATAGATGTTTATATAAACATTAGGGAATTGGACTTTAATTTTTGTATACTAATGAGTTTATGAATTACCCTAAGTCCATAAAATATGCCATTTTCATTATTAAATGATTCTGCAAAGCATTTCACATTAAATTTTGACCTTTTGGAATCATAAAAAAACGTTTCTTTTTTAATATGCTATATTATATCTTTTGTGTTTAAAAGTGTTACTAATTGCTAAAAATGTTCTCTCTTTACTACATATTCAGCTATATAGAGATGTAGAATCACTATTTATGTTGATAATCTCATTGCTTTGTTTTTCTATTCTGTGCTCTAAAATCATCTGTAGCAACATCTGGTGGTGTTTTGCATGTATTCTATAGTCACATTTTTATTTTGAGAGTCATTTGTTTTGTTCATTCATTCAATTAATAGATATTCCATTATATCTACTTTATGCCAAGTACTGAGATGATGAACTGTACTTCTACTATTTTTGCCTATAATTGTGTTTACCATTAATTCATTGGTTAAAAAATAAGATTAAAAAATTTGATTTTCCTTAGGGTATAAACCTCCCTCAATATCAATATCAATCCATATAATTGGGTGGAAGTATTAATTTGACATTCATAACTGTCCTAAATCGTTTGACTCCCTCTGAACATCTTGATATTCCTTCACAGTTTTATCCTGCCTTCTCACATTAGAATCAAATAGCTATTTTTTTCATCATCCCTATATACTAGTGGACAGACATTTGACTTCATAGCTATTAATGAGATATGGATGCTTGAAATTTATATTCAGAATTTAGTTTTCAGTGAAACAATGGCAATATGCATGAAATCCATTGCACCGGATTCAAGGATCAGCAGTGAATCTGCAATTCCAAGTCAGGGGAGGTGGCAGCTCTCGACTGAGACTGCAGAAGTCTGGTTTTAGTGTTGTCAGTACTGTTAGTGTTCCTGCTAAGGCAATTATGAATTGTGATTACTGAAGCCATTCTTGGAAACTCAGTCCAGTCCTGCCTCAATGTATGTCTTGCCCCTGGCCACAGCCAGTGTTCATTTTAGCATTTGACCCCATTAGAGGCAATGAGTTGCAATTCTAAAACCTCTGTTCCAGTAACTGAGAAGCAAAATTTTCATTGGCCCTGGTTTAGACTAAGTAAGTCAGAGTTAAATTTGGAGTATTCTCAGACTGATGGTCAGACTTGCCTGGGAAAGAAACTAAGAGAAGGGAAAAGGAAAGATAAAATAAGACAACCCCTTAGGTGGCCACAGTGGCTCAGTGGCAGAGTTCTCACCTGCCACACTGGAGACCCAGGCTTGATTCCTGGTGCCTGCCCATGTAAAATAAATAAATAAAATAAGGCAATCCCTTAATAAAATCATTTGACCTACCCGATCCAATTTTATCTCAAATCAGACACATGCCTGGACTTGCACTTGTGACAGTCAATGAATGTCAATTTTTGTTTAAATAATTTTCTTCTAGTATTCTGCCATATTCACAAAAATATTCTTTAATAACACATATAGCACTATAAAGATGAATATAAAGAGCTCTGGTTTTTGATCTGTGAGAAGGGGAGAATTTTTAAACACAGAACGATGCAACGTGTTAGAACAGAGGTATTTGCAAAAGTCTCTGGGGGAAACTCAGCTTTTGGAGAAACCATACAGCAACTGTAAAGATGAATTATCAAGATGAATAATTAATTGCTCTGGAATTAATTGTTAAAAATTGGTAGAATAATGAAGAATGTCAAGATCAGAAAAAAATGTTCTAAAAAAGCTCAGGGTACAAATAGAAATTATGAATCCTAAAATCCATTAATTCAATAATATAATCCTAGTTAGCCCCCCATTACTTGTTAGCCCCCCATTGCCTTAGAGTAGTGTGCACTTTGCAATGGGTTTTCAGAATTTCATTGAAATCCATTCAGCGCTTTCCTTGCTCATCCATAGTGCATAGAAGTAAATGCTTGGTCATTTTATGAATGAGATAATGTTGCAAATCTTTTACATCTTTGCTTGAAATCTAAACAATTGTAGTTTCTTTATTAAGGTACAACAAAATGTCAAATGTACTTTCTAGACTTAGGCTTTGTTCTTGAAAGGTGTAAGGATATAATTAATCACTTTGAACATCACAAAAGATGATTCTGTGATGTTACCACTAGCTTAAGCATCTTGACTTTTCAGGTGAAGCTTTTCATATACTGAAAAATTGAAGTGGCCTCCTGAAAATTTTGAGCAGAATAGAAAATCCATTAAGAAATATGTGGCTTCTCCAAGCAATAACAATATATCTTATTGTTAATAAACAATATCCAAGGCATTCTTTTAACAGAGAGTACTCACCACATGAAACAGAAATATTAAGTCTAAAAAATGGGATGGTGATACTTGCTATCAGAGTACATTTCATTGTGGATCAAAAGATAAAGAGAGGAGACAGTAGTGATAGCTTATTCTTATTTTGGCATTTTCACTTAAAGGTTTATATTCAGCTTTGTGTGGCCTTAAAAGAGTTTGTGTAAATTTTTAATTAAATGACAATGTATACCATAGGAAACTATTAAAATCCATTTTATAATATGAAATGAAGTTGAATATGACTTTAAGTGAATATGACTTTAAGTGAAGATACTATTAAAAAAGCTATCTTTTTTATAACATCAAGGCAACAGAGAACAAAGGGCAAAAAGCTGTAGGGAGAACAAATAGATGAATAAATAACTTATTTCCTAAGAAATTTATGCAAGAAATGAATAAACTGAAATAATGAAATGTGTAATGTCAATAAATAGGACATGATCATTAGGGATGACGAATGATTCTGAGAGTTAACATTCAGCAATGTTTTTCATTAGGATGTGAATTTTACAGAGGATAATGTAAGTTCATAGAGGAGCATATTGCTTTTCAAAAATTTCACCTCTATCAATAACTTAGTAACAAAGATAGAAAAAATAAAAACATGCATTTATAAGCCTTATTTCTTCTGAGGAACTCAAAATGTTATATATTTTGCTAGCTAGCCCTTTTCGGAGAATACATGATAAACTGTTTACATTTACAGGTAAATTAGTTCTTCTGAAATAGTTGAAATTACATCACTCATTAGCAACTCATACGCTTGGAGTAACCCTGAGATAGAACCAAGGATATTTCTAAAGGTGAGCGATTTTCACAATATTCAAGAAGGTAAATTGAGTAAGTGAATAATATATTATATATCCATATAATAGTGGGTAAGACCCTGTTTGAGAACTTTACACATGTTAACTCTCACAATAATATGTTGAGAAAGCTATGCTATTATTGTCACCATCACTTTACGTATTAGGAAAATAAAACACACATATGTTAAGCAACTTTCCGAGTTTATAGTACATGGCAAAGCCAGGATTTGAGCCAAGACAGTCTGCTCCAGATCGCAGGGCCTATTGTCAAACATAAGCTTCAAAGCAAGGAAATAAAGAGTGTGGATTCTCCTTGTTCATATTCTTTTTTAAATTCAAAAGTAGGAGGGTGCATACACAAAATACCAGATTACTGATTGCTCCCTCCATTAGAAAAATGAATGAGATTAAAAAAAAAAAGGATATCGGAATTAATGAGGTGGTAACTCTGGAACTAGATTGGACCTCTAGAACAAATGCAGGAGTGCCAGAAGAAGTGAGAGGCTGCTGTGGTTCAGTCCCCATTTCTAAGGCCCATGGCAGCAACTTTGGACAAGGCAGTAGCTGCAGAAACACAGTCTGGATTCAGGAGTGATCAGTAGAGGGCAGGGCAGGCAGAGGATGCTTAGTCCACCAAGATTTTGTATTAACAATAGACCTGTCTGGAGGCTAGCCTTAGTTTTGGGCCTCTGCATAGCACTGGCATCTGGCATCCACTAGCAACCTTTACACCTTGTTTGGCAGTCTGTTTGTTTTTCCCTCTGTTTGTGGGCCTTTACCAATCTGGCAGATCCCTGAGGACCCAGTACAGATGCCAGACTTGGTTTCAGCCCTCCAGGCAGCAGCAGCTTCTGGCCTCACACCAGCCTCCACCTGGATATGAAGAGCCAGTGCACCATTTTCACTGCTCTCTCTCTCTCTCTCTCCCTCTCTCATTCTCTCTCTCTCTCTCTCTCTCTCTCTCTCTCTTTCTCTCTCTGTTTTAGATCAGTTCAAAAAGGATGGCTTGCCTATCCTAAAACCAATCCCTAGCAAATATAAAGGCAATTTTATTATCCATGATAAGCTCACTGGGTCTTGACACATCACATTATGGGGCAAAAACCTTGTGCAACTTCTTATATTCCTCCTTCCATATCCTTCTTTCTCTTTGTCAGTGAGTAATTCCCTGTATGTGACCCCTCCACTTCCATATTATGATGAAATATGGGGTCTGGCATCCAGAGAGTTGCAGAGAACCCACATGACGAAACTCAGAAACATGGGATAATTAGCTCTCCAAAGACTGAATCTTAACCAGAGAGCAATTGAGAAAGGAGACAGGAGAGAATCAGGCAGATAAATCCTCCTTCTTCTTTCTTCAGTGAACTACTCTGAAGTGATTTCCCCTTGCAAACTTACCTGAGAAGTCCTTCAAATGGAATCAGCACAACTACTGAATGGTTTCATTGCATTACTCCATATCTTCCTATGGAGCCATCACTGTGGAGAAAATATTTAATAGTTTTTCATCTTTTGATCTTTCCTTGTCTCAATTGTCTTGTTTCCTTTCTCACCTCCCTGGCTAGCGCATCTCCAAAAATCACATTTTAATCTTTGCCTCAGGATTTGCCTCTAGAGGACTGGGATAATTTATGTACCCAGTTACATCAGTGGGATTGAATTTCCCTTGTCAAGGAAGAAGGAGAGTATTTGTTGTAGGCAAACAAAACTTCTATTCCATTGCCCAAACTTATGAAGTGTCAGAGCCCAGATTCAAATTTGGGCTTATCAAACTCCAAATTCTGTATTCCTAAATGCTATGCTAAATTGTATTAAAATTAGTGCATATGTAATTATCAAGCTTTCTGTCACCCACATACCAGGTAAAATAGCAGTTATAGTCATTATGTTTCCACTGTCTCCTATTGTCAGAAGAAAGACAGTCTAGGAAACTTTTCCCTGTGTAGCATTATCTGCCAAACCTGGTAATCATTCCCAATCTGAAAGAATGATAGACACTTGTCTTCCCCTCCTTAGCAGCTTTAATTAATGTTCTGTGTGGCACAATAATCCCCTGAGATGAAAATCATCTCAATGGTGATGCTTCGTTGCTCCAGTTCAGCAGGTGTGCCCTCATGGAGATTGGAAAATAGAATTATATACAAAACACACACCTAAAATTATATTCTGAAACAATATTATTAGCCTACTTATATGAATAGCAATTAAATAAAGATGTTGTGGCAGAATTTTGCCTTTAATCTCTATTTGATTTTGGACCTTGTGATTTCATTAACTTTTCCTATAAATTCCCTATTAATATTCTCAGACTTATATAGCATTGTAAACTTGTTTAATTATTACCATTCTTGTGACTGCCAAGTTACCAAGATACAGAAGTGTTAAGCCAAGATGGGTAGTGTTTTGGGTATCAGAGGTAAAGGAAATTATAAGTCAGATTGTCATCTAATCAGAAACATTGGCTTTCTGTTTTAAAGCGGGAAAGAACAGGCAGGCCAATTTGTAGTCTATTTGAGGTGCAGGTATGTGTGGAACAGAAGAAGTGGTTGGAAGTGCATAGAGGCTCATGGGGACGACAGGCCAGATTGATTTTGTATGCATTTATAACCAGTGAGTTTCAATACTGCACAATATTACCCAAGTTCAGGGACTTCTGGTGACTTGACCTTGCCATTGGACCACAACCTTTTGAGAGTTACAGTGGTTTGGAACTGTATGTATCCCAGAAAAAACATGTTCTTAAACTTAATCCATTTCTGGGGGTGTGAACCATTTCTAAGCAGGACTTTTTGATGAGGTTACTTCAGTTGAGATCTGGCCCACCATAATCATGGTGGGTCATCATCTTAATACTGGGGTCCATTATAAACAGTAGGGAGCTCAGACACAGAGGAAGCCACTGGGAGCAGCCAGAAGCTGAAAGTCAGCAGATCCCAGAGGAGAATAGAGAGGCCAGGAGAAGCTGCCAAGTGCACTGCCATGTGACAGAAGAGCCAAGTACAAAGGATCGCTGGCAGGCAGTCCCAGAATGCCTTTTTCTGGGGAAGAAAGCATCAACTTGATGACACCTTGATTTGGAATTTCTTTTAGCTTCAAAACCATGACTTAATAAATTCCCATTGTTTAAAGCAACCCATTGCATGACATTTGCTTGAACAGCCAAGGAAACTAAAACGAGTGTCAAGGAAGCTGCACAATTTTTCAAGACTGTAAGATCATTGGGAAGGGAATTTCTACTTGAGAAAGTTCACAGTATCTCAGAGAATTCTGTAAGTAGGATCTGCAGGACAATTCACTGGAGATACTGACTAAGCAGTGTAGAAGTGGGCATCAAATAGTAATGAGAACAATTAACGTCAACACAGGTGATGTTTGCTGGTCATTTGAAAAGTGATGGTGAATCTTCCAGCATTGGCCTGTCCCCGCACATTGATGCCTGGGACTAGTGTAGATGGTTCTGGGCCTTACTGTGAAGCTGATATTGATACATAGACACTACACAAAGAGGTTTTACTGTTCACAACTTCCTTTCTCAGTTCTCTTTGATCTGTATAGGGATCGCTCTTTTCTAGTTTCTGTGTCTAAAACTCTTGTTACCTTTTACTAGTTCACACTTCATTCAATTCTGCTCTTTTCCTTTCTGGTCATACGAGACTTATTGTGTGTCTGAAGAGCATGAGTTATCTTAGGCATTTCTCTAGATTTTTTGCAAAAATTTGTTAAATATTTGATTTCTACCCTACATTAAAGAAACTTATTCTCTCAGCAATACCTCATGTATGCAGAACAAGACAAAATGACTTTCCCTGTTTTTCTTACTAGAGTTTGAGTGCTTATGTTTCCAGTAAAAAGTGGACCATTACCCTTCCCTTCTCATGAAATTCCTACTCTAACGAGTCTACTTGTTGATACCTCCAAAAAACATGGTGCAAAGTAAACAAAGCTTACAATTTCCAGATATTTTCTTATATCTGTTTAAAAATGGAGGCTCTTTAACATAAGTTGTGAAGAGAAAATTTGCAAATGGTGCTGCAATCAGAACTACCATTATTGCAGCATTAAGGTAAATTTGTGTATGTATTGTTATTTCTCCTTCTCTCCCCACTTCATTCCAGTATTCCCTGAATAATGTACTAGTAACACTCTCCTAGTTCCCTAAAGAACACCCTTTTTCTACATCCTGATCATCTTCCATGCAACCATAAGATCTCTGATGCTGCCCTCATTGCCACTGATACCTTTATACCTGGAAGCTGCTTATTTTGACTATGCTTACATTTCTTCATCTCAATCTATTGCAATTTGCTCAACTTATCTGAATGATTGACAGAGGGAGAGAGCTTTTGTCTAAGTCATTTGTATTATACTACAAGTTCCTAGATTGAAACCTGGCCAACAGAAGCCTTCTGTAAATATTTATAGATGACTGAATTTGCATTTCAGAATATGGACTTTTGTCCAGTATCCTTCAAACATTATCTGCCTTATTTCCAATAAAGAAAAGTATTTGAACAACTCATTAGCATTTAGTCCTACATTGTGTTTTATATCTATATATGGAACATGACATAAGGAAAACACTGTGGACTTTGTAAATAGATGCACAGATACACAAAGCTAAATATCCAGGTCTATAATTTACTAGATCTCTGTACTTGGAGAACATTTATTTCCTGACTTTTCATTTAATGTCAATTGAGATAGTGTTCACTTAAAAGTTACCTTCATATAGTAAATTTTATGAAGTAATTAGCATCATGCCTGATATATTAAGAAGTCATTAGTTCCTTTTACTCAAAATCATATACACTCACATTAGCTGATAAGGTCTTTGGTAAAGGGATCTCCACATTCTTTGCTGTGTCATTCATAGAACTATATCAGAACATTTTTCAAATTCAATAGAGTAAATGGTTAATCAATGGAAACCAAAATTAGAATAATATATGAGAATATTTTTCATTTAATACAAAACTAATACTTGAGGATTATTTCTATAATTTATTAGAAAATGATATATTTATACATATATTGATTATTACAATCAAGGTATTAAGTGAGTAGACAGTTCCATAGCACTAGAGATTTTGATGAAGAAGTATCTTATTTAATAGTTAGGATTAGCTAAAGCACATACACTTCAACTATAATTTCTACTTAAGTTTGTTAGCAATTAATACTAAATTACAAATTAGGAAGTGTATGATAAGGTTTTCTTTATTGTTATAATGATGATGATTATTGATATCTACAATACCTACGTTCCTAATATACCTATTGACAAAGTATGGTTTCTTTTATCAATGCTCAGAAATTTATAATGAGATCGATGCTGAGCATCTTTTAGAGTAAAGATTCTAGTGGATTCTGAAAAAAGCTTATTGTATTTCTACAAATATAATTGGACTTTATATAATTAAGGCTTTATATATGTGAGTCATACCAGTTTTGGGGAAATCATATAGGTAGGAGACCTGTTCAAAAAACTCCGTGAGGATGCAATTAGTCAAATCTAGAAGGCAGAAGAGTCTACAGCAGTTTTTTTCAGAAAATAAATGCCTTAAAAAATAAGAAGCTATTTGATATTTAAAAAGACTTAGAAGATTTATCAACAAATATCATAAATGGACATAGCCTTTGGAGAGAACCTGGAGAAAAAATTTTAAAAGTAATTTAATTTAAAAATTAGGAAATGCATATTATCAATTTTTATTAAAGAATTATTGTTAATTTTGTTAGTGTCAAAATGGTACTAGGAGTTTTATTCTTAAAATCTATCCATTAGAGAGGGTTGCAAGGGTAGTTCAGTGGTAGAATACCTGCCTGCCATGTGGGAGACCCCAGGTTCAATTTCTAGCCCATGCACGTCTACCCAGAAAAACAAACAGGCAAACAAAAGAAAGAAAAAACAACAAACAGAAATTCAACAAATGTATTAACGGGATACTCACATGAAAAAGGAATGAAATGTGACCTCTGTCATACAGCATACAAAGAAAAAATATATACTTATATCCATTAGAAATACACAAATTATTTATGGCTGAAATGATATAACATCTAGGATATGCTTTTAAATGCCACAAAAATAATGGATATCAATAAAAAGGTAGTTAGATTTATAGATACACATAGACATACATAGATGCATACTTGCATACAAACATACACACATATACGCAAACAGAAGAATGTGATGAATTAAGATCATGTTGCTGATTATTATCAAATTTCTTATAAAATTGTCTTCCTTAATAAGAAGTGATTCTGAGATGCATTCTTGTGCTCCTTGTAATTATAAGTGTTTATAATTCTTGTTTCTACCATAGGTAAAAAAATTTAGCATAAAGAGTTTTCTTAGAATGATAAATTGAATATAACTTACAGCTTTGAATAGTAAAATGGTACAGCCCATTTATTCAGTAGAATACATACACATATGCTTGAAAAATTGACTGTGAGAAAAATACCCTTAAAAATTTTATTTTTCCTTAACATTTTATAGTAGTTGCAATCCAGAGGATAACCAAGATAGAGGTTATACCCCCAGTTTTAGCATGATATCTGAAAATCTGCTATGTTTGTTCTTTCAATCAAACTTTTATTAGATACATAATTTTAAAAATAAAATTATTTCAAGTGGGAAATATTAATGTATGCATTGATATTCTACCAGCATAAGATTTCTTCATCCTGCTTTATAAGGTATTCCTAATTGCAAAAAATTTAATAAAATTTTCAGATAGCCTATAGTTTGTTAAAATGATTTGAATAACTTTTGACAGATTCATTTAATGAGCTCAGATCTGCCATGGGCTTTCTATCATATCAGTGTTATTCTCTAGAATTTTGAGACTAGATCTTCTCTCAAATTTATACTTTTAAAACCACACTGACTTAAATAAAAGGGTCACGTAATATGGACCATGGTTCCTCATTTCCCAACCATAATTTCTAGAAAATTAACCAAATTTCTGTTTTGACACATGAAGGATCTCTGGGAATTGAATTCTTGCCGCTAACAACTAGAAAACTAGAGAAGATATGCTTCAGACATTAGACAATAGGCCTCACACAATTATGATCTCCAAGAGAAGAAAAATAAACAAAGTAAACTCTTGATTTTCCCAGCGTATTGACTAGAGGCAATGTTCAGACCACAGTGAAGGAAGGAAGGATTCTATCACACACCACAGCCCTCTGAGTTATGAAGATAAAGATTGGAGATCAGAGACAAAAGGTGTCTTGCTTGGGAAAGGGGTTGCTATGCAACAAGAGAACTTCATCGATGTGCAGAGTGAGCCTTCAAATTTTTGGCTAAACTATCTGCACAGCTCCATAAAGCTAGGGAAAGAATCATCAAAAACAACAGCAAAATCACTTCCCAAATCTTACACATGGCTGAGAAAAGGTCATATTTTCATTGTTCAGGCTGGAGAGATGTCTTTTCTTTTGTTAACGTGGAACCTGAAATCACTGGTTTGAGACCATTTCTCTTTTCAAATATATGTATTTAGTGCTGTAAATTTCACTCTAAATAATGTGATGGCCACATCCCATAATTTGTGATATGTTGTGTTTTTATTTGTATTCAGTTCAAAATATTTTCTAATTTCCCCTTTATTATTTAGTCCGTGGTTATTTACCGATGTGTTCTTTTGTTTCCATACATTTGGAGATTTTCCAAAGATCTTTCATTAAAGATTTTAATGTATTTTTATTCAGCCAGAGAACATCCTACATATGACTTGAATCCTTTTGGACTTATTCAGACTTATGTCCTTGAACATGGTCTACTCTTCTGTAGTCAACTCTCCCTGCCTTTCAAGGATTTTTGTAATTACCTTTATGGCCCACCTAGATGATCCAGGACACTCCTTAATTTAATCATACTTGCAAAGTCTCTTTTATCATAAAAGATAACATCACAGGCTCCAGGGATTAGGATCTGGACATCTTGGTAAACATTTTTTCAATTTACCACACATTAGTATTGCTGTAGGGTGAATGCCAAGAAGTGAACTTGCTCAATAAAATACTGGCAAATTGTCCATGAAGAAGTTGTACCAATTCAAAATAACTCAGTAATGCACGGGTCCCTGTTTCCTTACACTCTCATAATGTCAAACATTTACATTGTTCCTAATCAGAGAAGTGAAAATGGTCATTACATTCTTATAAAATGTAAAATTCTTTTATCAGCAGGAATTTAAGCTTATACTTTGGTCTTCTGGTTTTGGAGTCATACTCTCCATTCTAAAAAACAAAATACCACATACATTTTCTTCTCTTTTTAGAAAATCAATACTCAATCATTCTGCAGTTTAAAAAGGTTTATGTAAAGTGATTTTGTGAATCTTAACTTTAAAACATCTAACTTTTCTAGAAAATTCCACTTTTATCATTTTTAGACATCCTTATCATTTATAAACTTATTTATTTTAATGCTACT
The DNA here is from genome assembly GCA_004026745.1 of Myrmecophaga tridactyla. Classification (NCBI taxonomy): domain Eukaryota; kingdom Metazoa; phylum Chordata; class Mammalia; order Pilosa; family Myrmecophagidae; genus Myrmecophaga; species Myrmecophaga tridactyla. The sequence goes on along the minus strand of PVIY010023214.1, from coordinate 1,556 downwards.
CTCATTTGATTTTGCCTAATATTAATATCCTAACTTTGTATTTTGAATTGGTTTATTTTATGTGTCTTGAGTCGATCTTTTTGCTTTCAAACTTACCATGCCACTTTGATTTACATATTTCAGTTATGCAACTTACAGCCATATTGGGGCTGCTTTTCTTGTTTGCTTAATAAGTGAGCTTATCAGATATATAATTATGCTTAAAATGTTCTGTCACCTTATTTTATATTTTTCTTCAATTGGCATGATATTTTCCAATTTTTTCTAAAGAGTTTTCCAATTTTTTAGAAACTAAAGAATTTATAAAAAATATGTCTTTTTCATATATTTCTCTTTTCTCTGTTACTTTTAAAGTATATAGTCTATTTTTAGTTGTGGTTATTTTCATTACTTTAAATGATTTATTTGATACCTTTTGAAATTATCTGGATGTTAGAAAAGAAGGATTATTCATCCATTGCTTTCCTAAGGTGGAACATGAGAAAAGATAATGAGCTATCTTTCCATCCCCCAACCACATCACAGGTTTCCTTATTAATCCAGCCCACTTTACTTCCATTATCATCACATATAGTTGCATTATAAATTACTGTACTGTTTGCAGTTTCCTCAATACTGAATTTCACACTGTCTTCATTTCTCTCATAGATAATTAGGCCTAAATGAATCATCTCCCCCTTTCAGAAGTCAGTTCTCCCATGTTTCTACAGGTAGAAAGCCAAAACAACCAACTAGAAAGCCATTCAAATTCAAGTTCCTAGAGTATAATATATATATATCAAAGATTTGGCTATTTTAATTAGTGTAATTGAATTCATCTATACTCTTAAAATATGCAATGATTTTCAATTTTGTTCTTTGAATATAACACAACACTTCCTTTATCCCAGGGTTGGGGTCCCTAGATTTTCTATTTGCTTATTTCTGCATGAATAGAACACACACATATGCACAAACACACTAACACATCTTAACAGAACATAAAATTTCTTATGACTGTCTAAAATTTAAGAAAGTAGGAGTCAACCTGTGAGACTATCTTCTATTATTCAGTTATAGTATTTTGAAAACACAACTATATAATAAACAGAATTAGAGGACAGAAAAGAAGGCAAGTCATTCTCTAACACTTATGGTGAGTAGAAAAGTAAGTTCATAAGGATTAATAAAATTTTTGCCCGTTAGTAAATATATATTTCAAGAGAGGAAGAGAATGTATTTATGAATGTATATTATAATGCATGCATATAATGCATAAATGGTTATTAAATAGTTATTGTGGACTAAGGACTAAATAAAATACTATTGAAATCAATCTTTGTAGGATGGAGTGGCTTCAAACATTTTAAGTACTCTCTAGCTGGCAACTTAATCTTTTATAATTAGTGCTGAATTGTCAGAATATTTATATCGTTTACTAGCAGTGTGACCAATAAAATTTGACACAGAAGTGATGGTATGTCATTTCAGAGATTACGTTATAAAAGGCATGAGAGGCAACTTCTTCTTCTTCTTCTCTTTTTCTTCTTTCCTTCCTCCTCCTCCTCCTCCTCCTC
>PVIY010023213.1:9510-39761 GCA_004026745.1 Myrmecophaga tridactyla | reverse complement strand
GCAGGTCCTTCTGGATGGGGTGCAGCCCTCCCGAGCCGAGGCCCTGGTTGGGAAGTCGTTGTACGTGTCGGTCACCGTCATCCTGCACTCAGGTGAGCCGGAAGGAGCAGGCTGGTCCGAGGGCAGAGGCCCAATACGGCCACGTGGTCCAGTCCGAGAGCGGAGGCGCTGACAGAGGACGAAGCCCAGGCGGAGGGTCCGGCCTGGTCCCGGGGTTGGCCTGGTGAGGGGGGAGGACGGTGCAGTGTGAGGGTGGAAGCCCCGTGGAACTGGTGTCCGGTCTGACGGGGGAGGCCTGACCCTCCTGACCCGCCCCTTCAGGCAGCGACATGGTGGAGGCGGAGCGCAGCGGGATCCCCATCGTCACCTCCCCGTACCAGATCCACTTCACCAAGACGCCCAAGTACTTCAAACCAGCCATGCCCTTCGACCTCATGGTGAGACCCGGGGCGGGGCTCCGCCGCCACGAGCCCCTGCCCCCTAGGGCGGGCCACGCCTCTGAGCCTGCGTGAACCCCTCCGCCTGCCCTTGCCCCCACAGGTGTACGTGACCAACCCCGACGGCTCTCCGGCCCGCCGGGTCCCCGTGAGGAACCAGAACTCCGACGTGGAGTCTTTAACCCAGGATGACGGTGTGGCCAAATTGAGCATCAATACCCCTAACACCCGGCAGCCCCTCAGCATCACGGTGAGTCATGCCAACCACGGGGAAGTTGGGACTTTGCACAGTGGGGTCCTGACCTTCACACAGAAGAGTCCTGCACTTGCATAGAGGGGTCCTAATGTTTGCATACTTAGATCCTTCCATGCAAATAGCATATAAATGGGTTGTGCGTTAGATAGAGATGTCTTCATGTTTTGGTTTGCTAAAGCTGCTGGGATGCAATATATCAGAAATGGAACAGCTTTTATAAAGAAAGGCTGATGCTGTGTGGAGCACCTCTGTCAACTGGGAAGGCACGTGGCTGGCATCTGCTGGTTCTTGTTCTGGGTTCTGTTGCTTCCAGCTTCTGATGCCAGTGGTTTCCTCTCTAAGCATCTGTGGGCCTTCAATTAGCTCCTCTGGGACACAACTCTGGGTTCTGGCTTGCTTAACACCTCATATGAAGGCACACGGGGACGTCTGCTGGATTCTGCTCATGTCTAGACATCTGCTCTCTCTCTCACTGCTCCAAGCATCTCCAAATGTCTAAATCTCTGTCAGCTCTGAAGCAACTGTTCTCCAAAAGTCTGCAACTGAGGTTTCTCCAAAATGTTTCCCTTTTTAAAGGACTCTAGAAAACTAATCAGGACCCACCTTCAATGAGCTGAGTCACATCTCCATCTAATTAAAAGGTCACACCCACAATAGGGTCTGCCACATCTCCATGGAAACAATTCGATAAAAGGGTTTCTACCCAGTATTTAAAAAATGGCTGCCCTTCATTTCCCGGTGACTGCACCCACCCCACCCCACCCCCAAAAAAGGCTGCCTCCGCAAGATTGGATCAGGATTAAAACATCGTCTTTCATTTGCTTGGTGGCCTTATATTTGCACAGCAGGACCCCCGCATTTGCATAGAGTAGTTCTCATTGCTTAATAGGATCCTACCATTTGCATGGAGGGATTCTTATTTGCACAGTGGGCTCCTTCATTTGCATAAAGGGGTACTTCTGTTTGAATAGTGATGTTTCCATTTGCATCAAGGGGCACTCCACTTGCTCAATGGGATCCTGCCATTTGCAGGTAAGGGTTCCCATTCGCACAATGAGTTCCTGCTATTTGCATAGGAGGATTCTCTACTTGCAAAGTAGGTACCCTACTTTGTCATTTGCACAGTGGGGTCCCATATTTGCATACAGGGGTCCTGCATTGGCACAGTGGTCTCCTTCCATTCGCATGAAAGGGTCCCACCAGCTGCCTAGAAAGGTTCACATTTAGATAAAGGGGCCTCTTTCACGTGCATGTCATGGTTCTCCATTGGCATGCAGAAGTCTCACATGTAGTCCTACCCTTCAGATAGAGTGAATCTTACAAGGACGGTGTGATGGTTTGCTAAAGCTGCTAGAATCCAAAATACCAGAAATGGATTGGTTTGTTTTGTTTTGTTTTATCGCATGGGCAGGCACTGGGAATCGAACCCAGGTCTCTGGCTGGATTGGTTTTTACAAAGGGGTTTATAAAGTTACAAGCTAAAATTCTAAGGCTATGAAAATGTCCACATTAAGGCACCAATAAGTGGTTAACTTCACTCAGGAAAGGTTGATCAAGTCCAGGGTTTCTCTGTCACATGGGAAGGCACATGGCGTCGTCTGCGGTATTTCTCTCTGGCCTTCTGGTTTCAAACGGTTCTCTCAGCATCTCCCAGCACCTGTGTCTAGGTGTTGCTTCTCTGTAGCGGCTCTAGGCTCTTTCTCTCTCCATGAGCTCCTTTAATAACTCCAGTAAACTAATTAAGACCCACCTTGAATGGGCAGGGACACAACTCTACAGAAACAACCTGATCAAAAGGTCCCACCTGCACAATAGGTCTGCCCCCACAAGATTGGATTAGGGTTAAAAGAACATGGCTTTTCTGGGGTACATAACAGTTTCAAACCAGCACAGAGGGGCTCTCTCTGCAGCTTATATACAGGGGTTCATGATTTGCATGATGGGCTCTGTTCTCCTGGCTTCCATGTGGCACTTCACATGGGGTTGGTACAGCCTGTGCACCTCTGCAGGTGTCCATGGGAATCCTTGTCCTGCACCTCGTCTTTTTTGGTGGGGAGGGGGAGAAGGGGTTAAACAATGGCAATTTATTCGCCCATGGTTTTGAGGCAATGCTTTCTTCCTGAAGACCTGTGCCAACAATCTTTGGCTCCTCTGCCACATGGCAAGGCACATGGTGGCCTCTGCTGGCCTCTCCCTTCTCTCCTCATTGCTTTCAGTGTCGTGCTTCTGTGGCTGTCTCTCTTTGTCTGAATTTCATTCTATTATTCCAGTAGTAGGATTATGACCTACCCTAATTGAGGTGGGATCCTCCTTAACCGAAGTAACCTCATGAAAAGGTCCTTCATACAATGAGTTTCCACCCTTGGGAATGGATTGGATTTAAGAACATATCTTTCTGGGGTACATGCAGCTTCAAGCCACCCTACTCCACCCTCTGGTCCCCAAAAAGAAGTGTTCTTTCCATATGCAAAATACAATTATTCCATTACGAAATGGGCAGCTCTTCTTGCTGGCAGACCTGCCTCAAAGTGCTTAATATATGAATTAGTCTTCTATTGCTGCTATAACAAATTACAAAAAAAAAACAAAACAAAACTGGCAACCTAAAAAGAATTCAGATGTACTGTCTTACAGTTCTGGTGGTCATAATTCCAAATCCGGACTCACTGGATTAAAATCAAGGTGTCAGTGGGGCAATGTTCTGTCTGGAGGCTCTAGGGTAGAATTCATTTCCTTGCCTTCTCCAGCTTCCAGAAGCCACCTTGCATTCCTTGGCTCAGGGTTCCTTTGTCCAGCTCCAAAGCCCTCAGCTTGGCATCCTCAAATCTCTCTCTCTGACTCTCCTGCCTCCCTCACATAAGGCACCTGGTGATGCCATTTGGGCCCACCTGCATAATACAGGATAATTTCCCCATCTCATGATCCTTACTTTAATTGCATCTGCAAAGCCCCTTTTGCCATGTCAAGGACCATATTCCCAAATTGAAGGGATTAGGACTTGGGCATCTTTGGGAACCACTGTTCAGCCCAGCTCAGCGTGCATCCCTCTGTCCTGCCCAGGTGCGCACAAAGAAGGAGGGTATCCCGGAGGCACGGCAGGCCACCAGGACGATGCAGGCTATCCCCTACACCACCATGGGCAACTCCAACAATTATCTGCATCTCTCCGTGTCCCGCGTGGAGCTCAGGCCAGGGGAGAACCTCAATGTCAACTTGCACCTGCGAACCAATCCTGGCCTGGATGCCAAGATCCGCTACTACACCTATCTGGTCCGTGGCCATCCCCAGGCTCCTAGATCCCTCCAGCCCCTCCTCCTCATTTCTCCAGCACCACCCAGACCCTCTCCTAGCCCTGATCCCCCCTCCTCCCTCTCTGTCCCCCCAGATCATGAACAAGGGGAAGCTGTTGAAGGCAGGGCGCCAGGCACGAGAGCCAGGCCAGGACCTGGTGGTTCTGCCTTTGGCCATCACCTCGGATTTCATCCCTTCCTTCCGCTTGGTGGCCTATTACACACTGATGGGCAGCAATGGTCAGAGGGAGGTGGTGGCCGACTCTGTGTGGGTGGACGTCAAGGACTCGTGTGTGGGCACGGTGAGTTCCCTGGATCTCGTTGTGCCTGTCTTGGGCATCTCAGCCTCTTCTCTACTCCCTCTGCCTCTGCCTCTACCTCTCTCCAGCCCTTTGAACCTATGTTTCTCCAGCCCTCTGAACCCATTTATCTCCAGCTTGCAGGATTCTTGCCCTTCTCTTTACCGTTTCCATCTTGATCTTTCCTCTCCCCCATGTTTCAGCCTTGGTGTCTCTCCTGCACCCTCGTTCCTCTCTTTCCTTGCCTTTCTTTCTGCTGCTGCTGCTATGGTCAGCTCTGCCACCACTCTGGTCTCCTGTCTCCACCTTTCTCTTGTCTTCAGTCTAGTTCAGGGCCTTCTCTGCCCTTGGCTGACCGAGACTGGGGCCTCACCAGGCTGACTTCTCCCTTGTGACTTTCATGGTCTCCACAGCTGGTGGTGAAAGGTGGTGGAAAGGAGGAGAAGCAGCATTTGCCAGGGCAGCAGATGACTCTCAAGATTGAGGGTGACCGTGGGGCCAGAGTGGGGCTGGTGGCCGTGGACAAGGGCGTGTTTGTGTTGAACAAGAAGAACCGCCTAACTCAGAGCAAGGTACGCACGTGGGTGACTGAGGGGGGAAGTCTATGGGGTGGTGACGGGATGGGGTTGTATTTGGGGCTGAACATGGATGGATAAGGTTTAAAGTTGGGATGTCATGGGAATGGGCAGTTTCACCTTATTGCACAATGGCAATGGCCATACCAGCAGATTGTGGAATTGTCCAATGTGGGTGGCCTGAGGATGTGGACGAGGTCAGAGATGGGGTTAGAAATCTCTAACCCCAACAGAATGAGGAGAGGCAGAATGGGTTGGGAATGAGGATAGGAATGCAACGGGGTGCAGTTGGGGGTGGGGTTCTGGAAGGGGTTCGTGAGGGTGGGTGTTCTAGTTTGCTAGCTGCTGGAATGCGACACACCAGAGATGGATTGGCTTTTAATAAAAGGGGATTTATTTTGTTAGTTCTTCAGAGGAAAGGCAGCTAACTTTCCACTGAGGTTCTTTCTTACGTGGGAAGGCACAGGATGATCTCTGCTGGCCTTCTCTCCAGGCCTCTGGGTTTCAACAACTTTCTGGGGGGTGTTTTTTTTCTGCATCTCCAAAAACCTGGGCTGAGCTGCCAGTGCTGAGATGAGGTATGCTGAGCTGCTTTTGCGGTGCTATGCTGAGCCCTCTCATTTAAGCACCAGCCAATTAAGTCAAACATCATTCATTACAGCAGGCATGCCTCCTAGCCGACTGCAGATGTAATCAGCAACAGATGAGGTTCACTTACCATTGGCTCATGTCTGCAGCAAAAAAACTAGGTGCCTTCACCTGGCCAAGTTGACAACTGAATCTAACTACTGAATCTAACTACCACAGTGGGTTTGGTGGGGTGGGGGAGAGGCAGGCAGACGAAGGTGGTAGTGGTTTGGCATTGGCACCCTGTCCTGGACTCACCCATCCTGGGCCCCCTCTTCCCACAGATCTGGGATGTGGTGGAGAAGGCAGACATCGGCTGCACTCCAGGCAGTGGAAAGGACTTTGCAGGTGTCTTTAAGGATGCAGGTCTGGTCTTCCAGACCAACAAGGATCTGCCGAGCACTGACAGGGCAGGTGAGGATGCAGCCCATGCCCCGTCCAAGGAGGGAAGCTTCTCCGAGTCTCAGACGCAGGGGTCAGGGGAGCTCAGTGGTTAAGGCAGGTGCCTGGACTCAGGAGGAGCTGGCTTTGGGTCCTGCTTCCCCTACGAACTAGCAAATCACTTCTCTCTGGGCTCATTTTCCTCATCTGTCAAATGGGAACAATGATGCCAAGAACCTGCAGCAGGATCCCCTAATCACCCTGTTCCCCTGCCCCTGCCCCTCAGAGCTCGAGTGCCCGAAGCCAGCCACCCGCCGACGTCGCTCTGTGCAGCTCATGGAGAAGAGGATGGACAAAGGTGGGAACCCTCAGCTGACCCTTACCCACCCCCACGCCACGCCTGAGCTTTGTCCCTAGGGGATCCCATCCTGACCCTTTGGACAAGAAGGGGAGGTCTTGTCCCTGGGGAAGTTCTTCTTGGAGTCTGCCCTGAGTCTGTCCTGCTTTGACACACCCTGATGAGGGTCTGATATGGCGGGCTCTGCTCCAACAGTGGGTCAGTACACGGACAAGCTCCTACGTAAGTGCTGTGAAGGCGGCATGCGGGAGAACCCGATGAAGTTCTCGTGTGAGCGCAGGGTCAAGTATGTCTCGGACGAGGGGTGCAAGAAGGCTTTCCTCGACTGCTGCCTGTACATCACCCAGGAGCGGCTGAAGCACACCCGGGTCGGTCTTCTGGGCCTGGCCAGGAGTGAGTCTGATGGTGGGGTCCCCGCGGTGGGTGCGCGCAGGCCTGGAGGAAAGTGTCTCTGAGAAAGAGGAATGTCCCTACCCAAAGGGGGAGGAGGAACTTTTAATATATCTTACTTAGAGAAGGACGCTTCTGCCAGAATGGGCATCGTCAAAACTGAAAGCGCGGAAACTACGCTTCAAGTGACTGCCTTTTCTGTGGATCCACTCTGCAAATTCATAGTTCATTTTCACCTGTTCGCATTTCCCTGTTTAATGATTTTATGTGGAGCAGTCATTACCCTGGCAGTGGTTCCAACCACCTGAAATTTTATTTTGCATCTCTTGTCTTTTCTGTGGGGGAATCCATTGATCAATGGGGTGGGGAGAGCAAAAGCCAGTGTGAATGGCTCTTGAAATTGTGGGAAACTGCTCTGCATCAGTTGCATGATGCCAAGTAATGAAAGAGAATACCTTTGCTTAAAATTTAAGGAAAAAGAAAAGACAACGGAGGTTCTCAATTCGTAATTTTGCAAATTACGGTAATCTGGACGACCTGGTCTCTATAGCACCACCTTCGAGAGTCATGACCGAGGAAAAGGCTTTCTTTTGCAAAGAGGAGATAATCTGAAAGCTGCTAGGATATTAGACAGATCCCATTATCAACTGGGAAATTGTTTACTTGCACAGTGATGGTTTTTTCCCAGCACTATGTAATTTCTTTAGCCTGTTGGGGATTGGACAGAAGATTGCTTAACTGTTCCTACACCAAAAGCTCTGTGATGGATTATTCCAGAGTCTGGGTGGATGTAGACATCTGTGGAGTTCCACCTACTTTGTTGTTATGGGGACCCGGAGATGAATTGAAATCTGCACATCACTTTTTGTCTGTTTTTTCTTTTTTAAAAAATTTTACTTGATTTTGTACTCCAATAAGACCTAAAAAGTTCTATCAGCATTTTTGAGGAAAGCCCAGCAGGGTTGATTTCTATTTCAGTCCAGTTTTATTTATTTGCTAGTGATGCCAAGCTGGCTTTTACAGGCCGTCACTTCTTCTGTGGCTTTGGTTAGGTTTGGGAAGCAGTGTTGTATCCATTGGGCACAATAGACAGTGCCCTGGGCCCACAGTAATTTCAGGGGTCCATGAAAATACTTCATTTCTTTGACAGTCAACGTATTCGTAAAATTTAATTTTTTAGATATTTTTTATGGCGCAAAGCAAAAGTAGGTTGGGTCCCTGAAAGTCATAATGGGGCCCTGAGTTGGTTTTGCTGCTGGGAATCTCTCCAGAACTGCAGGAACTGTGGATGAAAGGAGCAGGATGCAGGGTGGGGGGAGGGTCTGTTCTAATCCCAGCTGGTTCACCAGGTGATTTGGATGAGGAAATAATCCCAGAAGAAGACATCATTTCCCGGAGCCAGTTCCCTGAGAGCTGGCTGTGGACCATCGAGGAGATGAAAGAACCAGAGAAAAACGGGTATGGCTGGGACCCCTCCACGTCAACCCCCAGCAGGCCAGCAGGTCCATCAGGTTCCTCTTCCCATGGTCACATCAGACCCCTCCCCTTAACTTGGAGACCCCAACCCTTCAACCCCCTTCCCTTTCCTGGAGTCACAACACAACCTGGAAAATCAGCATTTGGGCTGCCCACATGTGCCTTTCTCCCTGGAGACTTCTCAGCCCCCTCCAGTGGGTCCCTTAGGGCCCTGCCCACCAGCCCCCTCCCCATCCCCGTCTTCTCCTAATGCCCCTGCCTCTCCCGCACCCAGAATCTCCACGAAGACCTTGAACGTGTTCTTGAAGGACTCCATCACCACATGGGAGATTCTGGCCGTGAGCTTGTCTGACAAGAAAGGTGAGCAGAGTGGCGGCCCCACCCTGGGGAGCCAGGGACCCCAGGACCCCTGGAGTCTCCTCATCCCATCCGGACACATCTGTCTTGGTGGCTCGCACCTGTGCCCTGGTTACTACAGAGGAGACACGGGTGGCCCATGGGGGATACGCGCTCTAAAGCTGGTGCTATTGCAACCACAGAAACCATTGAGGGGCAATGTCGACATGACAGGGGGGAAGATGAGGAAGAAATGAGACACGGGGGAAGCAGTGTGAAATGCCTGATTGAAACATCGGTGGTCAGATGGCGACAGGGGACAAGGTGGACAGAGGACGCTCTCTGGGCCGCACACCTGCTCCTCCACAACAAACTGCCCATTGGGTACCTGGCCAGCCCTGGCAAAGGGGGCTGCTTTATGGCTGGGCTGGGACTAGGGCGAGGAGTGCAGGATTTAAGGGGGTGCTGAAATGGAGATAAATAACATCTTAATACACCTTTCTAAAAATGAGAATGGATGAAAGAAATTCATTTTGTACCAAAATACAAAAAATTTATATAAAAACTCTTTCATGCAGAGCCAAGTTGGAATCTGAGGCCAAAGGAAAAGTGTGTGCTCCTTATGCAGGTTTTATGTGTTTTTTTAAGAGTATGCTTTTTTTTCTCCCCAGAATAGAGCAGTTGAAAAAATAGTAAAACATTAAAATCGCATTAAAAAGTTCTCAGCATTAACTGTAACTATCTTATTTAGTCCCAAATCAAAATTTGTTATAATTTTACTTTCCTGTTTCTAAGGAAAGTATTGATGCTATGGCATCAATAATATTTTCAAATTCTGCTGCTTTGCTTTTTTCATCTTCAACTGAATTGTCCTCTTTGGCAGTTTCTCCTGAACAAGGGGTGCCCTCAAATAACACGTATGTCAGGTGCATATTTTCTCTTTTGCCTCAAGCTCCAATATGGCTTGCCACGGCCCTGGTTTCTAACTCCAACCAGGAGTTAGATCAGAATATCTTTGCTTTATCTGTCATACATTTTCACATATCCAGGTCTTTTGTAAGACTTTGTTCTAATGTAAAGTTCCTGCAGCTGGGAAACAAATGGAAAACTGCAGGCTGCATCCATGCTGCTCACAGCGGGTCCCTGGCCCTGAGCCAGTAGCTTCTGCCTTATCCAGGATCTGTTAGGAAGTTACCACGATCCCCCCCGGGGACCTGGAAGGGCATGAATATTTGATTTAAATCCCCATCCTCAGCCTCAGCAGTACTGACCTTCTGTGCTGGACAAATCTCTGAGTGGGGGGCCATCCCGTGCATTGCAGGGCGTTGAGCCGCTTCCCTGCCCCCCACCCACTAGATGCCACGAGCATCCCCACCCCAGTGGTGACAAGCCAAACCGTCCCCAGACTTGCCAAGTGTCCCATAGAAGGGACTGTGACTCCCAGCTGAGAACTGCTGGGGGGCTCTCCTGTGCCCCTGCTTGGGAGATCCCAGTAGCACTCCCGTTCCTTGTCATGAAAACCAAAAATGCCCACTGACATTGACAAAGGGCCCCCAGGGGGCAGATTCCCATAGCATCCTGTGGTTTGTAGATTCCACTCTCCACATCACTGGGACATCAGAAGTTGTCATTCCCACCACCTTCCCAACATCACTTTCTTACCGTGCTCCCAGCACTATTCTAAGGACTCCCCAAATTTCATCTCTTTAAATGCACAACAACCCGATGAAGTTGGAACTATGAGTTCCCTATGAGTTATTCAGAATTAAAGTGTCAGTTGGGTTAAGCTTTTTGGAAATAGTTACCTAGGTTCAAATCCCAGGTCCCCCTCTCAGTAGCTGTGTGTCCTTAGGCAAGTTACTTAACTTCTCTGTTCCTAAATATTTTATTTAACAACATATTGAAAACATTATCATGTCAACATTTTGCAAAATTTACAAAACCAATATCATACTAATAATGTTACAATAATGATCTGTAAGATAAACATTAATTTATCACCTTATACATATTAATTAAATATTTTACACTTTCGTACTAAATTTTTGTAATCCATCTTACAACACATCTCTATTGGACTGCTAAATACTTTGATCCAATACTTTGTATTTTAGAGTTCATAAAATTTACCAAAGTAAATTTTTGTAAAAAGAATTTTTTTGTAAAATTTACAGAAGTAAATATTTGTAAAAAAAAAAAAGTCAATTCGCCTACTAAAATTGTTCCAAACACACCTGAATGTTTTCCAATCACCTAATCAAATATTCATATTTTTTTAATTGAGAGATAGTTCATTTATCATTAAATATGCCCTTTTAAAGTATACAATCCAGTGGGTTTTAATATGTTCACTGAAGGCATCTGTTCTTCAGTTTAAATCTAATTTAACTAAAATTATATGAGTAAAGATCCAGTTCTCACTCCCGCTGGTCCCATTTCAAGTGCTCAGGGCTCGGTGGCCGCAGGGGGCTGGCTGGTGGCTACGTTTTGGACAGCACAGATATGGACGCTCCCGCCACCTTGCCTTCTTCCTTCCTACACCTCTATCTTTGAAAAGAACTACAAAGAAAATGGAAATTTTTAAATAAGAGTAACTCTGGAACTTCACCGCTATTCATCCATATCTCTAACAGCCCCCCTTTAGCCCCTGGGATTCTCTAAAGGCAGGTCGGGCTGGGGAGAACTCCAGGTGCTAATGGTGACTGATGCCCTGTGAGCGCAGAAACCCAGACCAGTCCCTGGCCCCGCGCGCCCTGCCCCGCCCTTGGCTCTGCGCGCCCTTCCCGACCTCTGCCTGAAGCTCCGCTCTCTGTCTCCTCCCCGACAGGGATCTGCGTGGCCGACCCCTACGAGGTCACGGTGATGCAGGACTTCTTCATCGACCTGCGGTTACCCTACTCCGTGGTGCGCAACGAGCAGGTGGAGATCCGAGCTGTCCTCTACAACTACCGCGAGAAGGAGGACCTCAAGGTGGGTTCCCAGTGGTGGCGGAGGCCTGAGCGGGTCCTGGGGGCGAGGTTCGGTGCCCTCGCCCCTGACCAGCTGCCCGCCCTCCCTGGCAGGTGCGCGTGGAAATGCTCTACAACCCAGCCTTCTGCAGCCTCGCCACCGCCAAGAAGCGCCACCAACAGACCCTGATCGTTCCAGCCAAGTCCTCCCTGCCTGTACCTTTTGTCATCGTGCCCTTAAAGGTCGGCCTGCATGAGGTCGAGGTCAAGGCTGCTGTCTACAACTTCTTCATCAGCGATGGTGTGAAGAAGAGTCTGAAGGTCGTGGTGAGTCCTTGGGAGCCCTGCTCCCTCCTGTCCTTCATGGAAGGCTCCCTCTCTCTGTCCTGCCACCGACCTCAGCTTGAAACACTAAGAATCACAGTGCCCACACCTTAAGAACCTTAGTGGTACTCAAAATTGGAAGCTGGGTCAGGATTAGGGTGAAGCAAGTGAGGCACTCATTTCAGGCACAGAATTTTAGTTTGCCACAGCCGCTATAACAAACGCCACAGAAGTGGGCTTAAGCGACAAGACTTTGTCTCATCATTTTTGAGGCTCGAAGCCCAAAATCAAGCTGTCCAGAGGATCGTGCTTTCCCTGAAGTTTGTAGCATTCCGGTGGTGGATTGCCAGCAGCCCACAACTCAGTCTCTGCCTCTGTGACATGGCCATCTCGCTTCTTCTGTCTTCTCCTCATTCCTATTCTGTCACATTGGATTAAAGTGATCCTGATTCTGCTGGAACACATCTTAATAGGATCTTAGAAGAACCTTTTTTCAAATGAGCTCAAATCCACAGGGCCAGGGCTTAGGCAACCTGCCATTGTAAACGTGAATCAACCCCCAACAGATACCAATACACGAGATGACTCACTTTCATGCAATATTTTAAGAAGTCCAAATTGATACCCACAATTCCATAAGGGATAAAATATCAAAATTTTATATTTTATATAAATAAAAAAATCTGTTGTGGGTTGACGTGAATCAACCCACAACAGATAGCAATACACGAGATGACTTACACTCATGCAATATTTTAAGAAGTCCAAATTGATACCCGCAATTCCATAAGGAATAAAATATCAAAATTTTAAATAGAGAGAAGATCTGACAGCCTCAAGCTGAGCCATATTGAAGCTTAAGGCAAAAAGGAAAATGAGTGCCCCATATACATGGTTTCATGCTTTAAAAAAAAAAAAAGCTTAACATTTTTCCCAGAATGTTAAAGAAGTTGAGAAATATGGAAATATTGAGAAATAGGTTTATAAAAGCTGACAATGCTGTTTGGAGTTTAAATATTTTATTTATACCCAAAGCAGAAATGATTATAATTTTACTTTCCTGCCTTCAAAAGAAAGAAACCGGGGCGGTGGGGGGAGGTGATTGGGGTGCTGGGGCCTGCCTGGAACAGCGATGAGAGGTTGGTAGCTTGAAATCAATTATGGTGGGGATAATTATATCATGGAAATTGGAAATGCTACACATCAGGGACTTTTCTTCCTGAAGAGCTGGTTGTTAAACATGTATCAGTGTACCTTTGGAGAAAACTCGGTCTCCAATGGAAAATGTAGAGGGATTTAAGGAGAAAAAATGGATTTGGGGAAGGCAAATGCAGCAGCTGTCCACCAGGGACCAACTTTCTGTAGTCGCAGAAATGAGCTTATGCTGTTACTTTAATAGTAATTAAATTAGTGCCTATTTATTGAGCACCTGCTATGAGCCAAGCACTGTGTAAAGTCCTTTACACACGTTATTTTAGTTCAGAGATTTTGAAAAGCAACATGTAAAAACGCAGATTCTGGCAGAAAGTAGATTAGAGGTTGCCAAGGGATGGGGAAGAGGGAGCTGTTATGGGGTGGGTTAGAATATTTGTAAATTTTGGAAATTTTTAGGTAAAATTAATTTTTAAAAAATTGTAAAAAGAGAACCACAAATTATCCACAATTTTACCTATTGGAGTGAATTCAGGGTGTTTTAAAATTTTATTGACTTTAGGAACCATATTAGAATAATTATTCTTTTATATTAAAAAAAGAAAACAAAAACAGTGCAGCGTTCAGAACCAGACTGCATGGGTTCAAACCCCTGGTCTACTGTACTAGCTGTATGACCTTGAGTGAGTGGCCTTACCTCTTTGCACCTCTGTTTCCCTATCTGGAAAATGGGGGTGGTAATAGCAGTACCCACTCTATTGGGTTGTCATAGGATTAAATGGGTTAACCCATGTAAAATGTCCATGTGAAGATCCCAGAAGAGTTTATTATTTTGTTATTAATTGATAACTCTGCCATTAATTTGTACCACCACACTATGAGGTAGGCGTTTGTGTCGCCTCCCATCAGGTAGGAAGCTGAGGCACAGAGAGGTTAAGTCACTGGCTCCCTGTCACACAGCTAGAAAGTGGCTGAGCCAGGTTCAAACGCCATCACACCTGGCGTTCAGTACCCAGAAGGGGCCCAGCTGGTCACCTGTCTGTGTGTGTCTGTCCCTGTCTCTCTGTCCTTTTATTCATCTGACTCCTCTTGTCCTCCCCAACATTGTGCAGCCAGAAGGAATGAGAGTCAACAAAACTGTGGCTGTTCGCACGCTGGACCCAGAAAACCTTGGCCATAGTGAGTCAGCCGTAGGAGAGGGGATGGAGGCCTGGCCAACGTGGGGATGCAGGGTTGGGGTGAGAGGGGTGAATGCAATCTGATTTTCCCACTCCCTCCCCCCAGATGGCGTGCAGAGAGAGGAGGTCCATGCCCTCGACCTCAGTGACCGAGTTCCCGACACAGAGATGGAGACCAGGATCCTCCTGCAAGGTGAGGCCCCCTTGGCCCCAACCCCTTGAGCCCAGGAAGGTGGGGGGCTTGTGCTGTGATCCCCCAAAGGCAGCTGAGCTCCATTTAATTCTGGGGGCCTTCAACCCCTGCACCTCTCTCCTCCACTCGGCTAGAACAGCCTCTCCTTGATCTGTTGTATGGCAGGCTCCAGACACTATTTAGTTTGGCAAGTAGCTTTTGCTGATTACAAGTTTAAATGAGAAGCCATGCAGTACAAAACCAGATATCTGGAGCTAATTTCCTGGACCTGGGTGAGAAGATGCTGGAAAGGGGCTTTGCAGTCAGTGAGCTCTTAAGCTTTAGGCAAATGCCTCTCTGCCTGGATTTCCTCACCTGAGATATGGAGTGAATAACAGTATCTACATCAAAGGGATGGTGTGAGGATTAAATGAGATACTGTAGGGCGTTCTCTTAGCAAATGACATTAATTACTATTATTACTATATAAATATTATATAAATAAATAGTATTAATGACTCTGTTACTGTCACGACTTGACCACTCGTGTGAAACAAGAGAATCCAGGTACCAGGTATCCCCCGGGGAGCACAAGTTGCCCCCAAATGCAGACCCCTCCTCCACTCCCAGTCACATCCCCTAGCTGCCCCTGGACCCCCTGGGCCCCGCTGGTCTGAGGCTGAGATCTCTGGAGGCAGCTCTGGGCCCCCTCTCTCCACGGGGTCACGTGGCCTGAGCGCTGTCCACCTGCCCGGCCACAGGGACGCCGGTGGCCCAGATGGCGGAGGATGCCATAGATGGGGAGCGGCTGAAGCACCTCATCGTGACGCCGTCAGGCTGTGGGGAGCAGAACATGATTGGCATGACGCCCACCGTCATCGCCGTACACTATCTGGACCACTCCCAGCAGTGGGAGAAGTACACCCTGGAGAAACGACAGGAAGCCTTGGACCTCATCAAGAAGGGTGGGCGCCCAGCCCTCCCTGGGATGCTGCCCCCCTCTGGGCCCTTTAACTCCTTCACTCTGACACCCTTCCCCTCCCCTCTCTGAGCCCTTTCTCGGAGCTTTCCCCACCACCACCCTCACCCCTCTCTCTAAAACTCCCTTCTTTTTTGAGACCTCCCCCGCTTCCCCTCTCTCCCTTACCCACGCCAGCCTCCCCTTCCTTTCAGCACCCCCCAGTCCCCATCTCAGGTGATGCTACTCCTTCTCTGCAGGGTACACCCAGCAGCTGGCCTTCAGACAGCCCAGCTCTGCCTATGCCGCCTTCCTGGGCAGGGCACCCAGCACCTGGTGAGTCCTGGGACAGCCCAGGCCGGCCCAGCCTCGCCCAGACTCTAGCCCTGCGTGCCACTATCCTGGACTCTCCACGTGCGGACAGGCACTGGCTGACTGGGGGACCTCATTAAACACCAACTGCACGCAATGCTAGGTCCTGAGCTCTGGGAGGGGAGAAAGGGAAAAATAGCCAGGTGCGATGGGCCTTGAGCCCGCCCTTCCAGGCTCCGCCCCTCCCTGGCTATTGGTTGGCTCAGGTGGTGCTCTGGATCCTAGAGCGGATGGCCATGAGCCCGCCCTTCCAGGCTCCGCCCCTTCCTGGCTATTGGCTGGCTCGGGTGGCACTCTCTGGGTCGTGGAGCGGATGGACTCACCAGCCCCAGCCTTGCTCTGTGCCCACCCACAGGCTGACCGCCTATGTAGTCAAGGTCTTCTCTCTGGCCGCCAACCTCATCGCCATCGACTCCCAGGTCCTCTGTGGAGCAGTCAAATGGCTGATCCTGGAGAAGCAGAGGCCTGACGGTGTCTTCCAAGAGGATGGGCCCGTGATACATCAAGAAATGATTGTAAGTAATTGAGATTCAGGGTCACTGAGGGTCACAGGATGGACAAGAGAAAGATACCCCCACCGCTCCCTGCCTGGTTCTCTCTGTTCATCCGGATAGGGGACAGGACGATGAATGAGCAGGGAGCCTCACTCCTCCCCTGCAACCAGAGACCTCCGGGACCCAGTGTGAAATGAAAAGGAGGGGCCCTTACTCAAAAATTCAGACTTTTAGGAAACCAAGTGCAGGGTCCTTGTGAGCATGGGGTCCTGCCTTGGAGTTCCCATCTCACATCCAAGGCATCTCCACGCCCCACTCATTCTGTCTCCTGGAAGTTTCTCCAAATTGGCTTCTTCTGTCCAACCCCATGGCTACCCCTCCCGGGGTCCAAGCACCCCATCTCTCACCTGGAGAGCTTGCAGAAGCCTCCTGGTCATTCTCCTGGCTGCCTCCCACTCTTAGCCACGCACGCAGCCAAGGCAATTATTTCAATCTGTTCAGGTCACTACTTAGAAGCTCCCATGACTCCCTGTTGCTCTAAAATAAACATGAAACTCCTTAGAGCTAGGGTTCTCAAAGTGTGGTCCCTGAACCAGCAGCAGCAGCACCTGGGAACTTGTTAGAAATGCACATACTCAGGCCAATCCTACAACCCACTGAATAAGGACGTCTTATTCATTGAGATCTGCCCTTCCCCTGTCCATTCTCAATGCTGTGCTCACTCTCCTTTACAGCATTTGTCATTATGTACTCCTATGTTGACTGATGAGCCGGTTGGGTCATGTCTGTGACACCTACTCGAGAGGGAGCTCCATGAGGGCTGGAGCCAATTTGGCTTTTGTACTCCATTGTGCTAGCACACGGACCCTCCAAAATCACTTTAGAAGAAGGAATAAATGAAAGAATGAATGAATATTAAAGGTTTTGGCTCTCTTGGGGAGGTCACTGGGGAGAGACCCAGCTCATCCCCTGGTTCTACAAGGCTGGGCATATGGGAAAACACTGGTCATGTCATCGTTGCTTCCTGCTCCTCACTTCAGGGTGGAATCAAGAATACCGGGGAGAAGGACATGTCCCTCACGGCCTTTGTTCTCATCGCACTGCAGGAGGCTAAAGATATTTGTGAAGGGCAGGTCAACGTAAGTGTCCCCCACTCCCACTCCTCCAACCCCCTTCTTTTACTGGTTAATGTAACATCAGGAATATAATGAAACAGAGTTACACTTTTCCACTTAGTCACATCTTTTGCTATGAGCCTATGGCAGATGGTCAGAGCTACATAAATAGCCTCCTGGGAGCACAGTGAATATCCTTTATTCTCCTTCCCAGGTGAGGGCGAAGACAAGTTGACTGGCCCTATTTAAGGGGATACTAGAGAATTGGATGTTAATTCCTTGTAGTAATGAGGCAACCTTTGGAACTCCCTGCATACAAAAGTGGTGTCATTCCACACTTTGCCTCCAAAACTTCTTTTTTTTACCCCTTTTTATCATCAGATAATGAATCTACAGGGTGTCAAGCCTTTGGATCCCAGTCAGGGGAAACAGGATATGCCCTTTTACTCTAGCATTCCAACATGCTAATATTTCTAAACTCTTATCTACATGGCATAGCTTTTCATTTAATGCATCCTTCAAATATGCTGATTTCTCTATCTTTCCAAGACCCTCTGCTGTAGCTGGCCATACTGCACACAACAATGGGCAACAGACTGTAGCACAATCAAACAAAGTGGGCAACCACCCATCAAGGAAGCAGGCCACCATGGGATTACCCCCTAAGAATCTGCTTTCCCTAGATTCATACTCTCTATGACCAGTAGTTCTTTGGTCTCCTGGCTGGCTTGCTGAATGTTCCAGTCCAGCACAACCCCAAGACCAAAGTACACACCAGGCACACAATTACCCATGAGTATTGATTAGGGACTTCTGGACAGGAGAAAATTCTTCCCAGTGGTGGTTGATGGGGAAATGGAAGTCTTCACTCTGCCCCAAACCAAGAGATTATGGAATCCAAGGGGGCCACATATAAGGTTCAGCAGACGCTTGTGAGATTTTGTTACAATTGACTCAAGATTTCGCAGCGTCCCAAGAGAGTTGATTAACAACCGCGATGGGGGAGGGGAGTTTTATATTCTTTGACCTTTATTGTCTGTCCCTGTCATGTAGGTGGCTGTGTGACTTGTTCTCAAAATGGAGGAGGGGGGCCTCCTGCAGTATGGCCAGCTACAGCAGAGGGTCTTGGAAAGATAGAGAAATCAGCATATTTGAAGGATGCATTAAATGAAAAGCTATGCCATGTAGATAAGAGTTTAGAAATATTAGCATGTTGGAATGCTAGAGTAAAAGGCCTTGGGTCCTTACATTGACTCATTGCGTTTCCTCTGACTTTGGTCCCGAAGCAGAGAAGCTTAGACAGATGGTCTCCTAAGAGCCTATAATCAGTCCTCCTGCTTTCTCCTCCAGTTTCGAGAGTGGGTCATTTGACCTTTAGCTTCCCACGTAGAGAGCCCAGGATCCCAACCTGACTGAAGTGATCCTCCCTCCTGAGAACCTCAAGGAGAGATGAAAGGGAGGGGGACAAGAGCAGAGAGGCACAAACACAGGGGTGTTACCTGTCACACCTAAGAGGGATCAGGCTTTTCTGGATCAGACCTTGCAAATTTGAGAGACTGCACTAAAGTTTCGGGGTCAAACAGGTCTGAGTTCAAATCCTAATTCTGCCACTTAGTCCTTGAACGACTTTGGGCAAGCCACTCTTTCTCACTGAGTTCACTTATGCAAAATGCAGATAGTCATTTTTGTATTTTTTTAGGGTTCTCTGAGTTGTACTAGATGTGACACACATGTGACTTTCTGCAAAAATAGAAGGATTTATTTTAGAGATCCAGGATTGATCAAGGGGTGAGATGAAACTAGACCTCAGGGACTCTGCCAGGACACTTTACCCCTCTTCCCCATGGCCTTAATTCCCTCTTGCTCAGCAATTCAACTTTTCCTGTCTCTTAGCCTGTTGGGGAAGAATGTGGCTGTCTTCCGTTGCGGAAAGGACTAAAACCAAGACTAGAGCCTTAAGATCCTCAGCAGGGACTCTGATTGGCTCAACCTGGGGCAATGGTCAACCCAGGACCAATCAGTTGAAGCCAGGAAGTGAGCAAACATGACTGCCTCCAAGGTAGCTGTGTGAATGGAAGGAAGCAGAGGCAATCCCTACAAAAGTGGGGGTTGGCATAGGAGCAGCAGCTAAGGACAAGCAAAAGGATTATTTCCTACTGCACTCCTATTAACAGCCGTGTTGCAACAGAGTATGTAGCACAGGCTGTGGAACCAGAATTCTTAGGCTCAAATCAAGGGTGTACTAGAACTAGTTAGTAACGGATAATTGTTAAATTTCCAAAACTTTGCAAAGTAGTTGTTAAAAGAATCATTAAAAATTAAATTATATAAACTTACAATTAAATTTGTTACATTAAAAACGAAGGCAGTAAACACCCAAAACATAACACTCCATAATTATTTTACTACATTTTACCATTATCCATTTTTATATCTAACATACCTGTATGGTAGAAATGCTATGTGATAATGTCCTACTGCACATCCCTCCCTGATTCTACATTCATTGGTAGCTTGAAATATGCCATGGTAGAAATATTGATACCATAAAGATCAGCAACAATACAGATCATGTTTTCCTCCACCACAGAAATCCAGGATTTGGATTCTGGCTCTGCTACTTACTAACTTGGTGGTCTTAACAAAGTCACTACATCTCTCTGGGCAATGTAATTCTCAGTGGTGTGGTAGGGATGATGATGAAAATAATAAACACCTCATAGGATTTTCTGAAGTTAAATGAGTAGATATATAGCTAGCACATGGTAAGGGTAAGCAGTGAGGAAGGTGATGGTGTTGATTGGAAGAGTGAGAAGTGGTGTGCTGAACCTCATTCGTAGTAGCTCATGAGTGCCTGTTTGGAGCATCTCTTCCAACTCTGGGTTCAGTGATATCACATGGACATGAATTGGGCCATAGAGATCGGCAATTGCTATCCACTAGCCCCCTTCCCAGCTGAGAGCTGATTGTTAAACATTTACCAGCATGCCACTGGTGTGACTGCTCTAGGCAGATAGCAGGTATTCAGCCACAAGGCAACCCATGATGGCTAAAATGTCTAGGAAACCACCAAAAATAGATCGAAGATAAGAAGATGTGTCCAAGGACGGAAACTGTTCTTGTGTGCAGAAAGCAGTGCTTGCGTGACCCTTACCAGCTGTCTGACTGACCAGGAGTATCTCACCTTCTCCCTCATAGAGCTTGGGTGGCAGTATCACTAAGGCTGGAAACTACCTTGAAGCCAATTACGTGAATCTGCAGAGACCATACACTGTGGCAATGGCTGGCTATGCCCTGACCCTATTGGGCAAGCTGGAAGGCCGCCTTCTCAATAAATTTTTGAACACAGCTACAGGTGAGGGGCAGTCTGAAAAGGTAAAGGGGAATGCATAGTTGAGGTTTGAGGGTGGCAAACCCAAGGTGGTATGGGTGGCTCCAAGTCAAGCTGGGATGGGCAGCTCCAAGCTGATTTGGGATGGAGGGTTCTAAGTCAGGTTAGGATGAACGGTCTAAGCCAAGATGGCATGAATGGTTCTAAGTTGAGCTGAGATGGGCAGCTCCAAGCCTAGCAAGGATGGATGGTTCTAAGGTAAAGTCCTCATTATAAGTAACACATGGTGGTCCATTGCATCATTCATTCAGCAAGTGTGTTGAGCACTTGCTATGACACAGTGGTGAGGAGTAGCTAAGGGCATGGGCTCTGACATCAGATAGACCTGAGTTCAAATCCCACTCTGTCACATTTTCACTGTGTGACCTTGTACAAGTCATTTAACATCTTTGGACCTCATATTCCTCTTCTTAAATGCATACCTACATCGTAGAAAGGTTGTGAAGATTAAAATGAATAATGCAGGTATAGGAGAGTTTACTGTAGACTGTCAGAGTGCTGGGATTGGGGAAGCACAGGATGTTTTGATAGACAGAAACAAGTGCCTAACTCAGTAAGGGGGTATCCCTGAGGTTGAATTGTCCAGGATGGGAAAGAATGAACTACAAGTGGATGGAGAAAAGGTGCTCCAAGGAGAGGGAGCAAATATATGCAAAGGCCCAGAGGTCAGAGTGAGCAGTGAGTATAAGGAATCTCCCTGTTCAGTGGGGGTGAAGTTCAGAATTCAGAAGTGATGAAGGTTGGTGAGGGAGGAGAGCAAAGCCAGCGGATTGAAGGTGTAGAAGGCCAAGCCGGCATGCCTGAGCACTGGGAGGGCTGGTACGGGTCTGACAGCCACCAGGGTTACCCCACAACAGCTTCCTCTGAGCCATCCCCAGGCTGGACAGAGCAGTGAGCACTGGGGGATCCTCTCTACAGAAAAGAACCGCTGGGAGGAGCCCGGCCAGCAGCTCTACAATTTGGAAGCCACATCCTATGCCCTCCTGGCCCTGCTGCAGCTCAAAGATTTTGATTTTGTGCCTCCTGTTGTGCGCTGGCTCAACGAGCAGAGATACTACGGGGGTGGCTATGGCTCCACCCAGGCAAGTTGGCTCACTCCTCTGACACCTGCATCTCACCTCCTCTGGCTTCCCACTGGCCTCCTGGAGGCAACCCTGAAACCCAGAGAGGCAGTCCTTCTGTTCCACTAGCCAGGGCGATTGGAGTAGAGTTGAAAAATTCATTTTTTCTTACTTAGGAGTCCATCTGTAGATTCTAGACTATGTTCTTGATGCCCCAAGCTATGATCGGAGACTCCCTCTCCCTTCTGGTGTCTGGACCATGTTCTCAGGGCCCAGGGTCATGTGATCCTTCTTCCCTCCCAGTGGGTTCTAGACCATGTTCCTAGTTTTACCAGACTCCAATCTCACCCCATCCCACAAGGGGCTCTAGACTAGGTTATTGATACTCTAGAGCCTTACATGAACCTCTCTTGTCCCCTGGTGTGTTCTAGACTATGTTCCCAATTCTACCAGGTTCCACTCTTACCCTGTCTCACTGGTAGGTTCTAGACCAGAAATTAGTTACTCTAGGGTCTCTTCTGAGCCTCTACCTCCATCCCCATGGTGTATTCTAGACTGTCCTCTCAGTTCTTCTGGGCTCCACCCTGTCTCCCTGGTGGGCTCTAGACCTTGTTCACCGGCCTAACAGGCTCCAGTCTCACTATGTGTCACTACTGAGTTCTAGACCTGGCTCTTGGTTATTGCAGGGCCTTATTTAAGACTCCCTTTACTGCCTTGTAGAGACATACCTAGACCATCATTGCAGCAACCTGAGGCTCCAGTTTTACTCTTTTTCTTTCTGATGAGCTTTCAGTCATGTTCTAAGTGTCCTCATGCTCTGGCCTGAGTCTCCACACGTTTGACTGCTACGTCATATGCCCAGTATCCCCAGGCTCCAATTATAATCTTTCATGACTGTGTTCTACAAACATTCTCAGTGGCCTGAAACCCTGGTCTGAAACTCTCTCCTTTGAATGGTTCTACACCATGGCCTCAGTGATGCTAGACTCCCAATCTTACCCCTGCACCCTCTGAAAGCTTCTAGGCCACTGTCTTAGTGTCCTTAAGTCCTTGTCTGAGTCTCTCTTTCTTGAAGAGTTCTAGAACATGTCCAGGACTCTTCTCAAAGACCCAATATTACACCTATCAGATTTCTGAAGTATTCCAGACCCTAGTCTCAGGGCCTGTTCTAGTTTGCTAGCCGCTGAAATGCAACATAACAGAAACAGAATGGCTTTTAAAAAGGGGAGTTTAAAGTTGCAGTTCTAAGGCTGAGAAAATGTCCCAGTTAAAATAAGTCTATGGAAATGTCCAATCTAAGGCATCCGGGGAAAGGTACCTTAGTTTAAGAAGGCCAATGACATTCAGCATTTCTCTCTCAGCTGGAAGGGCACATGGTGAACATGGCAGCATCTGCCGGCTTTCTCTCCAGGCTGCCTGTTTGATGAGGTTCTCCTGTTGTTCCTTCTTCATCTCCAAAAGTCGCTGGCTGGTGGACTCTGTAGTTCTCCCGGCCTCATGGCTCTGCTCAGCTCTGCTGTGTCTTTCTTGGGGCTCTATAAAAGGGACTTCTCTCCAAAATGTTTCCTCTTTTAAAGGATTCATGGGTGGAGTCACAACTCCATGGAAGCTATGTGAGCAAAAGTTTACCAATCCCAATTGGGTGGGCCACATGTCTATGGGAACAATCAAAAGGCTCCCAGCCAGCCATATTGAATTAAAGGACATCATGGCTTTTCTGGGGTCCACCACAGGTTCGAACTGGCACAGTTTCCCAGACCTGATCTGAGCCTTCTTATCCCTCAGGGAGTTCTAGTTACTTTTTCAGGTTCCTATTCTCACTCTCTCTCTCTCTCTGGTGGGTTCTAGGCCACCTTCATGGTGTTCCAGGCTTTGGCCCAGTACCAGAAGGATGTCCCTGACCACAAGGACTTAAACCTCGATGTGTCCATCCAACTGCCCAGCCGCAGCAATGAGGTCAGGCACCGCATCATCTGGGAGTCCGCTAGCCTCCTGCGGTCAGAAGAGGTACAGCCGCCTGGCCAGGCCATCCTCACTCTGTTTCACCCTCTGTACCCACCAGGGCATGCTGGGAGGAAACACAGACAGCAAAGGGTCTTTGGAGCCAGAACAAAGTTTGGTGCCCAACACACTCTCTTTTCTTTCCCTACAGACCAAGGAAAATGAGGATTTCACATTAACAGCCACAGGAAAAGGACAAGGAACCCTGTCGGTAAGGGGCAGAGGCCCACGCTTGCCTAGCTGGCCACCTTCTCTCCCTCTGTCCACCCCCAGGGACCCTCCCCTTTCCATCCTCAGCCTTCCCAAGTCATGGGTGCTGATACGTTGTCTGCTCTCCCATCTTGCCAGGTGGTGACTGTATACCATGCCAAGACTAAAATCAAACCCACCTGCAAGAAATTCAAACTCAGAGCCACCATACAGCCAGCCCCTGCTTCAGGTAAAATCAATAAAAGACCTCGTTCTAGTTGACCTCATTATTTCCCTAGTTCCAATTCTGATATCTCTGTCCCCCCTGATTCGAGACCCAGGGACCACCGTCCCATTTTCTGTTTTTCTGTGTTTCTAGTCAAGAGGCCTCAGGATGCCAAAAGCACCATGATTCTTGACATCTGTGTCAGGTAAGAGCTGACCATGGGTTCTTCTTGGCCAACACCCTTTCTCAAGCCTGGTCCCCACAAATAATATCCTGAGAGCTAATACAGTCCAAGAGTTTACTGTGTGTCAAGTCCTAATCTAGGTGCCTCTGTGAGGCAGGTAGCACACACAGTCCTTGCTTTGCCCAGTTGTGCAGGACGGTTGCCACAACTGTGCAAACTGAAACTGTGCAAATGATTCTAGTAATCCATGGGGAAAATGGCGATTGTTCCATGACCTTTAAAATATTTTGTCAAAACATTAAAAACTCTCTTAATGAAGATTTTAAAAGTGTAGGGAAATGAAAAGCACACCGAAATGAGTAATTGTATATTACATTGCAATTTAAAATGCTAGAACCATTGTGCTTAATGTTTTTCTTTTTCTTTGCAAAACACACATCAAGAGTATTGCAGTTTGGGTACATGGGTGGTTCAGTGGTAGAATGCTTGCCTTTTATGTAGGAGACCCGGATTCAATTCCTGGATCATGCACCTAAAAAAAAAGAAAAAAAGAGTACTGTAGTTTGAACATTGGTTGCCTTCTTTCTTTCTTTTTTTTCCCACATGGGCAGGCACCAGGAAACAAACACGGGTCTCCAGCATGGCAGGCGAGAACTCTGCCACTGAGCCACAGGTGCCTGCCCGGTTACCTTCTTGATAAGTCATATAACTTAGGATGTGCAGCAAGCCTCTTTTCTATCCCTTGGAGAAAGGTCATTCCCCTTTCTGACTTTGGATCAGCTTCCAACATTTCACCCTTTGTGCTTTCAATGTTGTGAAGTATCTCCGAGCCTTCTGTAAAGTTTTTGCCAGTTTCACCTTCTTTGGTGCATCTTCATCCTTTTTGTCACAACACTTTTCATTTTATGTTGATAATTTTGCTTTCACAAGTTCCTCTGCCTGCACATCTGGAGTCTCATGTGGCAGCCATGTCTGCATTCCAAAAATCAGCTCTTTTTCCCATAGCCTCATTTTGCTCTCTTCAAGTTTCCCTTCCAACATTATCACTTTTCATTTCTTTGCTGCTCTTTCACCTTGTTGATCCATTCCTGTAACGTGTCACTTGGGTTTGTCACTGGGAGACCAGGAGGCAACACAACCTCATGCTTTGCTGTCTGTGCAAGTGAATGACAGATGCAAATGACCAATCACAGACAGACTTTGAAAGAAGTGACGTGATTGGTTACTCATCTTGGTGCATAGCTGTTAGTTACAAAGTGATTGGTGAAATGAAGATCTAGCAATAGAGTGTGTATTCCATGCAGCTGCTCATATTCAATATACCGAGGTACTGAAATTTGGAGGGGTTTGGTGTTATTTAACTAAACCATGACAATGGAATTGTGCAAAATGAGGACTGTCTAGGGGAACCATATTTTATAGACAAACTCAGGCTTAGAGAGGTTAAGTAAGTCAGCAAACATTATTGGAACTAGGATTTGAATCCCTGCAGTTTGGCCCTAGAGTCTGAGCTCTTAATCACCTTGACCATGGCACTTCCGTCCTTTGTTCCTCTTGGGGAAGAGTCTCTGAAGAGCCAAAATTCCTCTCTGCTGCTCTGTGTGAACCAAAGCCCAAGTCCTGACCAGACCCCCTATGCAGGCATTGGTCTCTGGGGCTGACCCCCCATTGGAACCCAATGCTCTCTCTTCCTGCCCCATCCAGGTACCTGGGAGATGTGGATGCCACCATGTCCATCCTGGATATATCCATGATGACTGGTTTCTTGCCTGACAATTGTGACCTCGATCAGGTATGAAGGTCTTGGACTTGGGGCTGGGATTGGCAAGAAGGGGCCTGACATCTGTAAAAGGCTGGAGCCAGGGAAGGAGGTCCAGGAAGGTGCTTCACAACCCCCTTCCTTTCACAGCTGAGCAAAGGCGTGGACAGATATATCTCTAAGTATGAGCTGGACAAGGCCTACTCTAACAAGAACACCCTCATCATCTACCTGGACAAGGTAAGGCTGCATGCTCCCTGGGAGGTCCCCAAAGTTACCTTGACCCTACCTAGATGGCCCTTTCTTCTCCCCCTGCCTTTGTCTCCAGGCCAGGTCAGCCCCAGGCTAGGAGAGACAGGGCCTGGGGGACGGGAAGAGGAGCATGTTTAACAAGGGTGGCCAAGCCATGTCCACCGCATATCAGCATTTTGGTTCTTACCATTAATGTTCCAACCTCATATTTCACCTTCTTGTCATCCAAGCCTGATAATAACCACTGTAAAAGAGTGATGCTAAGGACTCACCTTGCTTCCCACTCTCGACTTTGTTTCTGCTTTCTGTACTTTGGTTTCTCTCTCCTCTAATTTTCCCCTGCATCTGTCTTTTTCTTGCTTTGTTCAACTAAACATGATTTGAGTTTTCCCTCACCCCTCCCTATTTTTCTGTTTCCTTTTCCCATAGCCTCCCTGCTACTCCCCACACCCTCAGTACCCCTCACTCTCACATTAGTCAGCATAAGTAACACTAGCTTCTACAACAAAATGCCTAACAGTGGTGTCTTCACACAGTAGACTTGAATTTTTCATGTAAAGTCATATAAGGGCAAGTTTCATCGGGTAAGGAAGGGGGGTCTCTCCTCCATGAGCTCCCTCAGGGATCGAGTGCTTAAATCCTGTGGTTCTTCCATTTCTAGGGTATTAGATTCTCTGCCATATCTTTTATTTCTACAGAAAGAGAGATTATGCATGGGAGTCTTTAAATGGACATAGATAGCAACTTGTTGTTGAGAACTCAGTCAAAGACCACAGCTAAACGAAAGGGAGGTTGGGAAATAAAATCTAGCTGGGAGCTATGAGAACAATAAACAGATTTTCTGAACTTCTCGATACTCTCTGCCACATTTGCTGCCCCCCATGTCTTTCCTCCTCCCTTCCATTTCTCCACCATCATTCCAACTCCCAGTACCCAAGCTGGACTCGCTCCCATGTCACTCCACTGACCATCCTCCTGCTTCCCTCCAGATCTCACATGTCGAGGAGGAATGTCTGTCCTTCAAGGTTCACCAGTACTTTAATGTCGGGCTCCTCCAGCCCGGGGCAGTCAAGGTCTATTCCTATTACAACCTGGGTGAGCAACCAATATGGTGGCTGGCACTGAGGGACCCAGGGAAATATGGATGGGGTCAGAGACGGGGGGTTCAAGGATCCCAGAGATCTGCAAGTTGGGGGTGTGAGGGTCCCAGTGGCCTGAGAGTTGGGGTCTAAGGGTCCCAGGGATATGAAATTCCCAAGAAGCTGGGAATGCAGGGTGGGGGTGTGGGATGAGTCTAGGGACCCCAGGAATCTATGAGTGGGGTCTATATGAGTGCTGAGTGTCCCAAGTATATGAAAGTTGGGGATCTGAGGGTCCCAGGTATCTGAGGACCCCATGGATTTGAAAGTTTGAGGCTAAGCATCCCAGGGATGTGAGGGATGGGCCCCTGGGTTCTCCTGGTCTGAGCATCTGAGAGTTGGGAATCTGGGCATCCCACGCATGGTCTTTTGTGGAGGCGCTAGTGCTCTGACCCCCTCTCCATCACCTCTGCCCACAGAGGAATCTTGCACCCAGTTCTATCATCCAGACAAGGAGGACGGAATGCTGAGCAAGCTGTGCCACAACGAAATGTGCCGCTGTGCTGAGGGTGGGTGCAGAGGGGCCAGGAGAGTCTGGCCTGAGACAGCCACACTCACCCTGTCCCTGTGTGTGTGTGTGTGTGTGGGGGTGACCCAAGGGTCCCCACACACCACCTTTGGGGGAAACCAAGAGTGAGAGGTCTGGGACAAGCCAAACTCATGTGCATGGGGTCCCAGAAGGCATGTGAGACTTAGTCATTTCCCCACCCCTGATCCCCCACCCCGGCAGAGAACTGCTTCATGAAGGAGGAGGAAAAGGTCACAGCAGATGAGCGGCTGGATAAAGCCTGTGAGCCGGGAGTGGACTACGGTGAGTGGATGCCTATGGGGATGCTCAGTGACTCGGGGTGGGTGGGTGCATGAGTGTGTGTATGAGCAGCAGCGTGCATAGGTATGAGTTTGTGTGTGCAACAGGGCGTATGTGTACCAGGCTGTGTGTGTGTGAGCAGTGGTGTGCATGGGTGTGTGTGAGCGAGTGACAGTATGCATTGATGTGTGTGTGTGTGAAAGCATGGCAGTGTGCAAGGTATGTGTGTGAAAGCAATAGTGTGTGCAACTGTGGGTGTGTGTGAGAGCATGACAGTGTGCATGGGTGTGTGAGCAGCAATGTGCATTTGTTTGTGTGTGGGTGTGATAGTGTCCATGGGTGTGAGTGTTCAGGGGTCATGTGACTGTGAGCAACATATGTGACTGTGTGTGTGTGAGAACGGCAGCATTGACGGGTTTGTGGATGCTATGCATGCAAGTGTGTGCTAATGTGTAAAACAGTAACAGTTTGCACGTGGCAACTATGTAAGTGACAGTGTATGTGGGTGCAAGCGTCTATGAGGGAACCACAGTTTGCATGGGTAATTGTTGAGTGTGTGTGATGTTTGAGCAACAATATGCATGGCTGTGAAGTTGGATAGCCCAGGGAGTTCTCAGAGAGATCTAGACTTCAACCAAAGCCTGGTGCCCTGAGGGTTCCTGACTTAGTCTCAGGAAAGAATTCAAGGTCTGGTCAGTGTGTACAGCCAAATAGTTTAATAAGGTCGATGCGGGAGAACCCCAGGAGTTCTAGGCTGGATGCCAGAGAGCCCCGGCAATTCTTAGGGAAGTCTAGACCCCCGACCAGGGGCTGACACCGTGAAGGTTTTGACTCAACCGCAGGAAGCTCAGCTGCAGGAAAGAATTTGAGGATTAATCAGTGTACAGAGGTACAGCCAAAGAATCCAAAGACTAACCAGTGTGTACAGCGCAAAACTTGAATGTGTAGTGAAAGTAGATGCCCGAAAGGGTGAAAGCGGATATTCTCCAAAGGGGAAGCGCTCTGAGGCCGGAATACTTGCATTATATAAGAAGCTGCAGGGGCTCTTCCGTCTCTGGCTACGCTGTACTTTTCACGGTCCTTTTCAGGTGCCTACGTGAGTGAGTGCTGGGTGTGCACGTACCAAAGGGAGCTTCTTGTTATGGGGTTTATAGGGTCACTTCCCCCTCTCTCCTTCCCTATCTAACCTGCTGTATATGTGCGCGGCTGTGTGTGTGTGTGTGTGACTGTGAGGCCACATTGGTGCCCAGCCACGTTGGTGCTAAAGATGATGTTTGTGGATATAAGCAGCTGTGGTTGCGTAGTTGACTTAGTTGGACGGCTGTGAGTGTGTCTCTACGTGTTCCTGGATGCACTGTAGACGTGACCGGCTGTAGAGGTGCGTGTGTGCGGTTGGGGGGGGTCACCACCTGCCCGGCGTGCCCGTGGCCCAGGGTACCCAGAGCCAATGCAGCCCGGGACCCTCTGCGCCCCGCCCCCTCCCCCCGCAGTGTACAAGACCAAGCTGGTCAAGAAGGAGCTGTCCGATGACTTTGACGACTACATCATGGTCATCGAGGAGATCATCAAATCAGGTCAGCCCGGCAGGCCCTGCCTCCCCACCCCCACCCGGGGGGCTCCCGCCTTCCTCCCCCTCGCTCAGCTTCCCCCTCCCCCCGCCCCAGGCACGGATGAGGTGCAGCCGGGACAGCAGCGCAGGTTCATCAGCCACATCAAGTGCAGAGAAGCCCTGAAGCTGAAGGAGGGGAGCCGCTACCTCATCTGGGGCGTCTCCTCCGACCTCTGGGGAGAGAAGCCCAAGTGAGCGCCCCGCCCTGTGCGCGCGTGCGCGGTCGCCCCTCCCGCCGTCCCCGCCCCCTGCTGAACCCTGCTTCCCTCCCCCCCTCCCCCAGCACCAGCTACATCATCGGGAAGGACACCTGGGTGGAGCTGTGGCCCGAGGCAGAGGAATGCCAGGACGAAGAGTACCAGAAGCTCTGCCAGGACCTGGGCTCTTTCACCGAAAGCATGATCGTGTTTGGCTGCCCCAACTGAGCCCCATGATCCAGCCCCCAATAAAGCTTCACTGTCCCTTCTTGCGTCTGCAAAGTCGGGAGGTCTCTG